>VZRI01012109.1:0-52251 GCA_013397515.1 Upupa epops | reverse complement strand
CGACCGGGGAGCGGGAGGGAGGGGTGGACAGCGGGCGGGGGGCGGTGCCGACGCCGGTCCGGCCCCGAGGGGCGGCACCCGCGCTCCGGTCGCGCTGCCTTTGTCTGTAGCCGCTTCCTTTTAGTCTACTCTCGGGGCTAGGTTTTTCTCCGCTCCTTATTGCCTTTCCAGCGTGTTGTGTGTGTGTTGTTGTTATATTTATTTTATTATTCTTTCATTGCTTTTATTCTTTTTGTTCTTTTTCCTGGGCGGTAACGCGGGGAAAGGAAAACGGGATCGTTTCCTACTCGGGTGTATTTTATTACACGGCTGCAAAACAAAGTGACGTGTGGGTTGCAAAACAAGCCAAAGGCTGTTTTTAAAAGCAGGGCTTCTCAGCTGCATGAAGTAATAAGCTGCAGCCTTACTGAATAGAAATACATAAAAACCACAGCGTCCTCTCCTAACTTTAAAACCCACATAATGTGGGTTTGTTCGTGGCAGATGAACTAATCTGGCCATTGTGTTGCTGGGGATCAGCTGGCTTGTGCTTTACATTTTCTGCAGGTCACTGCAATTGTTGCCTTTTGTTGGTTTTGGGATGGAGGTGTATGAAAGGAAAAGGAAGGGGGGAGCATAATTGACATGGTGCTAAAATTGGGCCCGGAAACATCATTGTAAGTTCGATGTGGGTCACAGGCTTGTCACCACAGCGAGCTTTTCATATGAAAACAACGGCAAAGACAGACCTTCATCACATCACTCTTGGTGCATCTGGACACGCTGGCTCTCTGCATACCTACAGCTCTTGCCTTTGGGAAACAAACCCTTGAGCGAAGACAACCTGGATGGTTTTATTCCCTAGATGGATAAAATTAATTCCTAGGGTGGTGCTGGCTGTGCAGACAGTGCACAGCCATCCAACTACAGAGCTGGAGAGGTCACAGCTCTAGATCCCTTAGGGCAATGGTGATCACAAGCAGGTATCACCTTTAAGAAGAGGGGCATCAGTCTTCACATCTATGGAAATCCCCTCCTATCCCCCAGCTGAGCCAAAATATGCCTCTCATTCCATGCTGTTTCTACAGGTTGCCTAAGTCTGTGATAGTGCAGTCCTCCAGCACCACTGAGGGCCCTTGCTCCTGCCCATGCCAGTGAGGAGCCTGAGGCAGCTAGGACAGCTCCCAGGTGCTTTTAGGTGCTGCACCTGTAACAGTGCTTCCAGAGTCAAACCAGGAGACAACCCATTTTGGACTAATGGACCTAGGGCTTGCTGTGGCTGGTGCAGAAGTGCAGAGGGAAGGCTGCAGTCTGGCTCATGTATGGTAAACGGCTTTCCATACTCAGGCTGATTAACAATGAGATGCTACAACAGCTTTGATCTCCAGAAGTAGTTTTCTGACATTTGTTGGGACGGGTGGACTGCCCAGCAGGAAAGGTCTGTAGCTTTGGAGTTCAGAGAAGACACAGTGAATGTCTGCATGGTGCAGACCTCCTTCTTGCTTTCTGGGCAGGTAGACAGTCTTGCCTGGCAGACTGATGATATAAACTTAGACAGATACTGGTGGCACAAGATATATGGAGGTGTTTTAACATCTGTTTAGGTGTGCTGTTCTCAACAGATATTCCCAGTTTCTCCTGTAAGCTGGACCGCAACCTTCCCATGTGTCAATTTTAGGTAAATGTTACCATACTATCCTTTCCCTCCCAAAATGGTCCTTGAGGGTTGACTTTGAGAGGTCTCTTGGCCCAAAGGGTATCATTCAGCAGGTCATGAGAAGGTTTTTCTGGTTCCTTATCACTAAAAGTACATAGCCTTAAAAAGCAGGACATGAACATCAGTTAGGAAGAGTTTAGCTGGAGAGAGAAGGGCTGGGTCCTGGGCCAAGCTTAGAACGGTTGGGGAATTGTTGATTATGGCACAGTGTTCAGCTGGGACTTCAGACGCACCTCTCAGGATGTAGGATGGGGTGGGCTTAGAAAAGAAATGTGCTGTGTGGAGAAAATGCCTCGAGTTCCCTGAGAAACCTGCTGAAAAAGTGCCGTCTCTTTAAGACGCAAGCCAAATGGCAATGGCCTGGTCCCCGCAGACAGGGGCTCTTTGTGAGGAATCCACACAAACCTGCTGCCGTCTTCCCCCAGCACCGGGAGAGACCAGCGGCCGCCTTTCCTGTTTTCAGCCGCCTTGGTTTTATACATTCCTGCGACGCGAGCCGAGCCTTGCGAGCAAACTTCCCTGCTATTTGCAAGATGTGGGCGTGCCCTCTGAAAAATCCACACCGCGGTCCTTCCAAACCGTTTTTAGAGGTTAGCCAATATTTACACAGCGCTTGAGGGATGCAAGGAACCACGGTTTGAACGGGGAAGTGTTTTCAGGGGTTGTATTGGAGGCCGCTTCACCTTCCAGCTCACCTGGGAGGTACAGCAGCTCGAGTTTGAGGTTACCAGCTCTCTTTTTTAAACAGTTACACTTCCTCACTGCTAATGCTCCTCATTTCTTTGGCTTGTTTTTTGTCTCATTTTGCACTTATGTTGGAAGATGGTGGTGGTAGTCCTGGGGACTTTCCGTTTGCAGTCGCCAGTTCTAGCAGTGTCTGTGCCTCTCTTCTGCGTGGAGACAGATCATCTAGCCCATTTGAGGAAGAAATACTGTCTGCACAGAGAAATGTTTTTAATTTAGTGAATCTGTGAACTCCAAGGCCAAAGGGGTTTGTTAAGATCTTCTAAACCAGCAGTTTGCCTAACATGAGCCACAAAATCTACCCCAAGAGCTCCTACCACCAAGCCTATTATCTGCTTTAGAAATTCCTGCTCCAGAATACTGAGCAGAGTAATTACTGCTATGGTTAGAACAATGCCCTATAAGAATGAAACATTTTTGCTCCAAATATCCGAGTCATATCTGCTTATGTCAGAAAAAACAATGATTTTAACCAGCATGTATTCCTGCTGGCTGCTCTCTTTGGAGAGGGTGAGGGGAGCAAGCAAACTCCTTTATGGCTTATGCTTCCTTGCAAAGGGACTGCAATTGCAGGAGGTTTATTGCATTTGACTATTCCTGTTTGGAAAGAGTCCAGGTTTACCGTCAGAGCCAGGGCTGAGTCTGATGGTTTGCAGATAGGGGAAGAGCGGTCCTTGCATTGTAAACTGAGCAAGGAGTAACTGAGGAAATTTGATTAGAAGTTATGAAGGTGATAGAAGAGAGAGCCTTGGCACTGCTCTTCTGACAGAGCTGCTTGGTGCAGAGGTCCAGGTTAACTTCAGAAGGTCTGGTGAGACATTTGTGAATGAAATGGAATGGATCCCCATGACATGGTGCCAGGGAGAGGCACTCATCTATTCTCTGGAGAGTTATGGGGTGAACATCTGTAGGCACTGTCCTCAGTGTGCTGCCAGAATAGTGAACCTACTGTAAGGCCCCTGAGACTTGAAGGTTTGTGCTTTGCTCCCTTCTAATATCCTTTACTGCACTGTTAGTGTATGTACTCAAGAATGTTTAAACCAGGATTCTTCAAATGTGGTGTGATCCACATGCAGTTGCTTCACTTCAGAACATGTTCTATTCTGTAAGAATATGAAGTAGAGGCACAATCCAATAAATGCTGGTACTTTATCTTCTATGCACTTCTCCTTTACTTGTGATCACAAGCAAGTTGCAGTTCCAAATTTATAGCAGTGACAATTTTGCTTGATACTTTGAAATCCTGCTTTAATAAAGCAATTGCAATTAAAGTTTGTGTGGGCTGCACAAACTTTCTCATTGAGGCTTTTTCACCAGCAAAGTGACTCTGAATTACTGAAGCTGGTGTGCTCTTTTCTTGACATGGTCATAAAAATTCAGATTATTAGATCTGATAGCTAGGCAAAACCGCATTAGTTCGGGGGTTCAAATGGGAACAGATAGTTTGAACAGAGCCCTGAAAACATTCTGGTAGTTTTAATTCAATTTAAATTGTCTTTTCTGCATTCTCAAAACAACATATGTAAAAATGAGCATTTCAGAAAAAAAGTTTAATTTCATTTTCTTTGAGGTTTTTTGTAAATTTATTCTTTTTGTTCTTGCTGTCCTGCTGCTGTTCATCATTAGGGTTACACAAATGTAGCAGTGAATTTAGCACAATCTATTAATGGACCTGCCAGTACAGTAGGGCCATCATGTACTCTCTTCCCACTCCTCTTTTGCTCTTTCCATCATGCTGTTTTACTAGATGAAGTCCACTTGCCATCTGGTCCTTTGTGACTGCCTGCAAGCCTGACTTGTTTGCAAGATGCTCTCCGTTGATCCTTACTGTCACCATGCTGTTAACTTGGAAAGCAAGTGGGGGAATGGTGGGGACCAAAAAGCATTTTGGGCTTGCAGTACGTATCAATGGAGGGTGGCTTTTGCTTTTGCTGACTGTCTGTGTAGTCATGTTGAGCAGCACTTAAATACTTTTATTTGTACTCTCTGCTTTCTGCTGGTGTCTTTTCTGTGGAAGTCATGGTCTCCACTCCCAGGTACCTCTCCTTGTCTCTCCGTGTGTTAAACGAGATGTTTGCATTTTGCTTGTTTTGACATTCCCCTTGCTTTTCATCTTGATCCACGGCAATATTATTTTTGGAGTAGCTTCTCGTAAGTTATTTCAGCTTTCTGTATCGGGGTGGTGGTGGTGAAGGGGCCATTACACACGTTTTATTTTTGGTTTCATGTTTCTTAAGTAAACTTCTTTAATGCTGACAGTCTTGCAGGAGCCCTGAAGGAGTGTGTTCATGGTCCCGGTTGCGCAGAGGGGAGGTGCCTGGTCCCAAATCAAGAGCAGCGGTGAGCTGGGCAGCAGCAGCCCTTGGATGGATCCCAGCCCACACCTAGAGGAAACACAACCTCAGAGTAGGAAAAGAACCCCCGAACCACTGGAAGATTCTCGAAATCAAACTGTGAAAGCGACAGACTTGCAAGAAGTTGTGGGTACCTAAAGAATCCTGCCAGTAAAGACCTTAAACCCGTTTCAAGGGAGAACAAACGAATTCCATCGCCCCGCTCTCGTGCCTCATCTCCGCATTGGCCACCTGCCCACTGCCGCAGCCCTGGGCACCCCCCAGCTCAGGCAAGCAGTGCCCGTGCTCCGGTCTTGCCCCCAGCCCCGCACGATTCCTTCTGCCGCTCGTCCCTGCGACCGGGGCTGCCGGGGCTCGGGCTCGTCCAGTCGGTAACGGTGCGGCCCGGCCTGCTTAGTGCCCCGGCCTGGCGCGGTGCGCGGTGCGATGGTGCCCCCTAATGGAGGCCGGGAGAGCTGCGAGTGCGTTCTGCCAGGGGCTGCTGCCCTCCCTACCATGCACAGTCCCTGCGGCTCGTGGTGCGTTCACCGTGTTCACCGAAAATTAGGGTGAAGGTGTAGCTTGTCAGAAATTGAATCACAGAGCGATTTGGGCTGGAAGGGACCTTAAAGACAATCTAATTCCACACACACACACCCCGCCCCAGCCCTAGGCTGCTCAAATCCCTCTCCAGCCTGGACTTGGAACATTTGCAGGAAAGGGGCATCCACAGCTTCTCTGAGCAACCTGTTCCAGTGCCTCACCACCCTCACGGTGAAGAACTTGTTTCTAATATCTAACCTAAATATGTCTGTTTAAAACTGCTACCTCCCATCCTATCACTACACTCCTCCAATCTTTTCTACAGGACTCCTTCACACTGCAGGGTCATATTCAGTTTTCCATCTGCTGTCATCCCCAACTTGTCCACAGGGCTGCTTTCAACCCACTCATTACCCAGCCTCTATCCATGTTTGTGATTGTCCTGACCCAGATGCAGGACCTTGCCCTTGGCCCAGTTGAACTTCATGATTGACTGACCAGTAGTCTCCCGGGTCTTCCCTTTTAATCTATTTTCGAAATAAGGTTTTTTTGTTGTTGTTTCCCCCTTTCCAGATGCAGGAAACTTCACCAGACTACTATAATTTCTTGACTATGATGGATACTGGCTTAGCTCAAGGGTAGCTTAAACCATGGAAATCCAAGAAATTGAGGTATAGTTGCAGAGGATGCAGACCTTGAGACACATACCTGGTTCTGTGCAGGGCTCACATGTTTCTGGGACACTTGGGAGCTTTGTCTTGTCTACATCTTTCTATGGCTGCTTCTCTTCCTAGGAGCAGGTGGCAAAATAACATGCTGCTGTGGGATCTGGCTGTTCCTTCTCTTTCTCCCCAAGTTGGGCTCACTCTTCTTACTTACCTCTTCCCTGGGGCTTGTTCCCTCCTTTCCTTGTGATGGGGTGTTAAGATATCATGCAATGACGTGGCATGATAATTTCTTACCCCTTCTCACCCCCTGGCTTCCTGTTTGTGTTTTTTAATTAATTCATATTCTTGCCTAGGGCTTTAAATTTGCTTTTGGTGTAGTACTTTCTGAAGACACAGCACTAAAATTTCAATTGCTCTTAATCTTGAAAAGTAATCTTTTTATAATCTCTGTTCTAGATTTATACTATTACTTTTGCTGCAAGCTTTGAATGTGGACCAAATATAACCCAGCACTGGTGAATGTGCGAAGGGAGTGGTTTGATGAGCTGCCTTGGGGGTGTCCATCATGTTAATTTTACAGCAGTTTAGGAATCCTGTCCTGCCCACAGTCTGGCATGTAATCCTATAGAGCAGGGAGTTAGTTGTACCTAGATCCATCAGCACACTCTAAACACATTTATGTCATGTAGAACATTAGTGATGTGTCTCATTGCTGGGAGGTCAGCCTGTGTTATATGTGAGGCAGCATTACACATTTGTATGTACCGTCCACAACAGCAGTCATCACAAACCCATCCCTCAGGCATTCAGCATCCCACTGATCCTAAGAGAAACCAAGTATTGAGCAGAGTAATCCCTGAACAGAGCAGAGGAGGTGTAACTCTGTGGGTAGCACTGGATTAAAGGTTATTTTAAATGTTTTACATCTCATCCACTAACATAATTTCCTAATGAGCCAGTACTCAAGTTTTGGACAGAAGCTTAAAGGAGTTGCTACCTTAGGCCATAGTCAGGGATGTACTCTGAATACACATGGTTGTAACATCCTGTGGTAGAAGTTGGAAGCCAGGAGAAAGCTACATTTTTTCCTGTGCTGTGTGATCAGGTTGAAAAATCATCAGGTCATTCTGTAGGCTTAGAAATTACCCTTTGCAGATGTCATGCTGCTTTCTGCAGGACCTATTGCTAAAACAAGCTCACAGGGCAGTGAGCTCCAGGTGCTTTGGTTTCAAGGAGGATGAGTTTTGGGCTGAACAGGGACAGGAAGATCAGGTACAAAGAGATGCACTTATACCTGACTCTCAATTAAACTTTATTTTCATAAAGATGCAGTTAAAGACACACTTGATCCTGTGCAGGCTAGCAGGTATCTCATTGTCCCACAGTGAGCAGGTGGTCACACATGGAGTAAGTTCAAAATGACATAGGACAAATACTTCTGGTGGAGCTACATTCTCAAACATAGTCATGACTAAACGAGTTTGAAACAAATGTTCTTCTGACAGTAAAAGCAGAAGAGAAGCTGGATGAAAGACCTGGCAGCATGGAAATCAGAGGCAAAATTCCCAGTGAATTTGGGTCAGAGTTTCAGCCTAGAGACAAGTGATCCAGATCTTGCAGCTTTTCCCAAAGTAAAAATGAGTCAGCCTGTCATCATTGGTGTTCAAAGGGATACTATAAACCAGATGAAATCCTTTTAAGCTGACAGTGGCCAAGTAGTGGTGAGTTTGTCCTGGAAGGAAAAAAATACGTCTGGAGGTGCTATGTTTATGGAATTCGCTGCTTCCTAGATCAAATACCCTTACTTTGCAGATGGGAGGATGACTATTTTTTTGGTTTTGTTTTGGTTTTGGTTTTTTTTTTAATTGCCAGCCTGCCCTGCAGTCCTGTTAAGGTCTTTGGTTGCTTTGCAGTCCTGTAGCTTCCAAGGGTGCCTATGGTGGGATTTGAGGCAGTTGTCACTTCAGCCGTGAAGAGCTGACTGAACTCACCCTACTTGGCACATGATTTCATTGCCAAGGCTCATGAGGAACATAACTCACCACTTCTCTGGATGTGTTGGGCAGTGAACAAAAAGAATAAATCCATATTTTTTGTCTTGAAGGTAATGAGGAGAGAGCCTGGGCAGAGCTGCTGACTACATTTGTGTTGGTTTTAACAGGAGTCTTCAGAACTCAGGTAAGGTAAGAAGCCAGAGGTATCTTGTCCTAGCATTTTGGTCCAATTGAACAGAGATAATCCCATTTCTCTTTGGCAGAATGTTAGGAATATTAGCTGGGATAGACCCTTTTTCTAGCAGCACTTTTTCTTTACAAGGGACTCAAGTGGTAGGACAAGGAGGTTTCAAGCTAAATGAGGGTAAATTTAGATTGAATCTGAGGAACATATTCCTCCCTGTGAGCATGCTGAGGCACCGGAACAAGTTGGCCAGGGAAGTTATGGGGTACCCCCTCCAGGGAAGTGTTCAAGTCCAGATTGGACAGGACTGTGGGCAACCTGATCTGGTGAGAGGTATCTCTGCGTAGATCACGGGGGGTTGGAACTAGATGATCTCTGAAGTTCCTTCCAAGCTAAGCCATTCTATGATCTTAACTTCGCAAAATGCTCAAGTCCAGCCACTCCTTTGCAGGATGGGTTCTTGACCAGTTCAGACTAAAAATTACCAGGACTTGCATAATTTTTGGAAAAGTCAGATGATGGAACCTGATTTTAGTGCATGAAAAATTTGATGCAGGGAATTGTGTGTTCCATAAGTGGAATGTGTGAATTGGGGAGCACCTGTCCAAGTGAGCTCTTCTTGAATTAATTCCAGCAAGTCCAGAGTGTGAAAAGATTAACATAAGCCAAATGGTACTGACAGTAGCAAGTTCAGACTTAATGTGTAAGCATTGTTGCTTTATGCCAGCTGTACATTTGGCCTTAGGAATGGCTTAGAATTAGGCATCAATATCAATGCAATAAAGCATCAAGAACAATTATTGCATCAGAAAATATTTAGTGCGTCTTGGTCATGGCCATCATTTCATCCCTCCCATGGGCAGCACCATGAGTTTGGTCTGTGGCACATTTGGAAGCAGAAATGCTTTTGCCGTTCCTTGCAGAAGGGTCTGTGTCTCTGTCCTCTGGTAGCAAATCCCAGGCAAGAGCTAATAACTTTGTTCTAAGACAAAGAGTCAGGGGGGGTTGTGAACCTGCAATCATATTGGAGACAAACTTTAAACATAATTTGAAAATACTCTTTTAAAAATAAGTAGCTTATAGGGATTTTTCTCTTTGGAAAATTTATTTGTGCCACTCATGTCCTACTTTAAATTGCTTTAGGTGCCAGGGCCAGATACTAACGGTGTGCAAAGTTTGCTCTAATTATTTACAGAGACAAGTTTCATTCATAGTTCCTGGTGTTGTTCCAAAATAATACTGAAATATTATTGTAAGTAATGAGCTTTGAAAGAGAGCTTTAAAAACACCATTGAATAAGCCTTGGGGGTTTTTGTCTGTATCAGAGAAACCTGGAGCATGTTAGGGATGCATCCTCATCCTCTGCTCTGAAGACATGCCATGCCTACAGAGATTGAACCGAAAAAAAGAGACATGAATGGTACTGTGCAGGTGCTGGCCTCTTAACAGCAAGCTTCAGATGGACTTATTTGTATGATAAAGCAGATTGACTGTAGGGAGGGGATATGTCTCTCCTGGGCCTGAGCAGGTAAGGATTTGTTCAAGGCCTTCATCGTATGGAGGAGCCAGCTCTGGGATGTGCAGGGTTTTCAGGCACATACTTAGCCCTTCTCTAATTACTTTATGCAGAAACTTACATTAGCAGTAACACTGTCTATGCATCCATACTTTGTGCTATGTTCAGTTGTTGGAAGGCTAATCAACAGAGAGATTCTTGTTAAATTGTGTTGCTGGTGGTCTCCTGAATGCTCAAGAGTTATAAATCAGACAATTGTTTGATTCTGACACAGGAAAATGTTTTTTGTAAGTGCAGGAGGCTCAAAACTAGCTGAAAATTTCTTCAGCTCCTATTGTGTGCAGAACGTAATGTGCGCAGAGGAAATCTGCAGCATTCCTACAGCAAACCACAACAAGAAGCTCCATACAGCCCCAATCAGTTATAATTATCATATAAATTATAATGGCTTGGATGTTATTTAAATAATAAACAGCTTTTGCATTCCAGACATCGTTGCAATTCCAGAATGTGGCTGTAGAATACTGGCTGAATGAAATACTCCATATTGTAGGCTAAGTATGAAGCTTCATTTGTGTGTATCTGATTTTGTTGCATCTAGCATATTCTTTGTCTGTTAACCTTGGACTTCCAAAGCACTGTGTGTATCTTGGGGCCCAGGGCTTCATCCATTATCCAACAGTGAACTGTCTGAAGATTGGTCACGCCTGCATGCCAGTAAGCTGAAGACACAACCACAGAGGTGGCAGAAATATCCATCATTTCTGGGCCATCACTGTTGCATCTTAGCATATGCAGTTTTCCCTAGTCACTGCTCAGCAGCCAATGGTGTAACCAGTCCTTTAATCAGTTTCCTACAGTGATGGCTGTGCCATGCTTGCTTAAAACAAGTCTGTCTTGAGCATGGATATCACCCCTTGCCCAGGAGAGAGCTCACCCAGCAGACCTGGGCTTTCATAATGAGAAGAGTAATTTTCTTCTTGTCAGTTCTTCAGTGCCTGGCACAGTGAATGCTAGAGGCTGCTGGCATTTGCTGTCTTTTTGTCTTTGAAGAAGGTCAGTGGGTCGGTTGGTCAGTGTTCTCTGGGCAGCCCAGCAGCCCTTCTCCTCAGTATGGCAGCAGCTTGTTGAAATTTGAGAGGTTTCTGTTTGCTTGGGAGAGATTTTGGAGTGGGGCTGGGTGGGTCATGGCCATGACAGCACCTCCCCACCTGGAGAGGGGGTGGGGAGGGGAATTCTGCAAGTGAGTCTTCTGACTGAGCTGAAATAATCCTAAGCAAGATGTCTTGTGGTATGAGCAGGCATGAGAGACTCTTGCTCCAGTGAGGTCTTGCTGGAGCTGATGAGACTGGATGGGTACAAAGAACTGAGCTTTTTCTTCCTATTTGGTCATGTTATTCTTGGTGTAACTCCCGAATTCAAGCCACGGGATTTTTCCAAAACTCTTTTACAATTGACACAGTCTCTGCTCCAGCTGCGTATTTTGTCATTAAATTCCAGCATTCAGGAAATGTTCTCTTTTGGTTTAATTTTTCCAGAATACTGGAGAGGAGAAGCTGCCCTGTGGTTAAACAACTGGACTGGCATCCAAAGGATGATCAAGTCTGACTACAGCCTCTTCCACAGAAATCCTCTGTGATTTCAGGGAAGTCAAACCCCTTGTTAGTGTCCCATCTGCAAGACAAGGACGATCGAATTCTTTTCCCTTGTCTGAGTCTCAACTAATTTTGTGTTTATAGGGCACCAAATGGGGCCTCAATATTAGCTGGAGCTTTGGGGTTTTACCATTAAAGATTTAATAACAAGCAGCCATATTTCAGATAAAATGTGATTTGCCCTTTAATATGCTAAGCAACAAAGACTTTACCAAAAGAATGAATAATAGCCTTTTCCATTTCGCAAAATAATTTGTTCAGCAGAATAAGCATACCCACATTTTTATAAAAACAAATTATAAATAATTGCTTTTTGCAGTGTAATACACACATAGAGCCAAAACAGTTCAACAGCCACTGGGAATCTGATTTCATTGCCGATTTGGACAGTCTCTGTAGTTTTTATGAAAATCCCTGAAGACTGTGCTATTTTGTAAACTAAACGGGCTTTTTTTCACTAGCCACATGAAGTCTTTTTCCATTCATTAGTGAGCTGCTTTTTGTATGAAGACAATTAGACAAAGGAATAAATCAGTCAACAAACAGTGGATGTAATTTTGGCAGTACCATGCCATTTATGCTCTTACTTGCTTAAACTGTATAAATCTTTCCGCAGACTACAAATAAGACCAGTCCCTCAACATCAGGGTCAGGAGAAGAGAGGGATCAGGACATATACTGTGGATTTTATGGTTCCTGCTGACCATGGCTGATGCTGGATGTTTTCCCTTATTATGGCAACTTGGTATTCTCACTACTGAGGAGTCACTTTGACATATGTGTTCCATATCCTCTCTCGTATTACAGAGCTTAAGAAATATCACCAGGACTGTTGCTTCTTGAGGGTTGTGTAAGGTGGTTTTGATACCTCTCCTTGAACAAATACCTCACTGTTTTTTTGCAGAAGCCTTCTGGTACTTTTGCAAGGAGGGGAACGCTTATCTTTGCTGCTTGCAGGGCAAGGAGATGAGGTATGCTCATAACTATTCATTTTGTACCTCATAGACCTGGCAACCCCCAGAACACAGCTCATAGAAAAGCAGTTTGTCTTTGCAGGGAGAGCTGAAAGCTTTGCTGGACCCAAGAGGCAGCAATCTCCTCCCCAGCATTCCTAGATAGCTCTCTAACTGGCTGTAGATAGGGGTACATACCCCCAAGGGCAAGGATTTGTGAATGAACTGCCCTGGAACAGGACTTTGTTCATTGCACTGCTTTTTTGTTTTGTTTTGGTTTTTTGTGTAGATGGAATGACCCGCCAGCCCGCATTCACAGAGGTTTAGAGACAAGAGAAATCCCCTTCATGACTGGGCAGCATATCTGCATTTCCTTCCCTCTTCAAGGCTCTTTTGAGGCTGTACAGCTATTTTTTATATTCTACAGACAGGTGAATTCCAGCCAGGGTACTTCATGTTGCTACAGATAATATTAAGGTTCTTCTATGAATATATGTAAGTTGAGAGAAGGATTCTGGATGTATTTCCTCACAGTTCAACCGTTTTCAAACATTTTCAACTGCTGGTATTGATGTGGGTAGATTTCCCCTTCCCATGCATATGCTGGCCTTGCTTCCCATTTCCAGTGATTTAAGAAAAGATTTCTGCCCAAGTAACATAAACAGTAAGCCTTTATAAATTATTTGTTTTGTAAAGATGTTCTCAGATTTCCTACTGGTTTTCCAGAGATCACCACATAAATAGGCCTCAGGAAAGATGTACCAGGATAGACAACTATAAACACTCTAGGGAAATTGAGAATAAGCATCAAGGCTTAATGCATAGCTAATGGCTTAATCAGCAGTTTAATCACAGAACATTTATCTCTTTCCTTGCTTTCACTGTACTCTCCCTGAAATATCTGTCCATTTAAAATTTATTTCTCCTACCCCAGAACATTTGTTTCCTATTCATAGGTCCCTGCTTCTTAGAACTCTGTTTTTTGCCCCAGTGGCTGAAAATTAAACTCCAGGTTTTTTCTTTCTCTTGTCAATGCCAGTAAAAAGAAGCTGAATCTGAGCAAAAGCGTGTGGTTGTTTGTCTGCACTGCACTCCCCAGACAGGACGAGGCTTGTATCTGCTGGAGAGAGGCTGCATCTGCAAGTCATTGCTTCCCTGTTGCCTTGCTGGGATCTGTTTTAAGCTGCTGCTGAGACAAACTCACCAGTCAAAATATTGATGCTTTTCAAGTCCAAGTTAGCAACATTTCCCATAAACAGTGTTTTACATTTCATTTACATGAGTTATTTTTTGGTTGCCTGAAAACCTCCATAAACAGAGTTGTATCATTAATTTTACTCTCCTATTCAATACATGTTGGGTAATCTATCTTCTTTGGTACCAAGTATGGTTTCTCAGGCATTGTGAGCTGGGTTTGTTTGAGGGCTGGTATTGGTATAGAAAAGTAATTCCTTGCAGTCAAGGGGGGTCTCTGCTTTATTTTTCCCTTTAAAATAAAGGTAATGCTCAATCAGACTTCTTGGCCTCAACAAGTAAAAAACCAAACAAATAAACCCCAAGCAAATAAGAAAGCAGACTAACAAAACCCTAAATAAACAAGGAAGCAAACAAACAAAACCCCCAAAGGACAGATGAGTCTTGTTTATTTAATTCTCCAGTTCACAGTCAGCCTGGTGATAGTGAGGATTTAAACTTTCAGCTACTCTTGTCTAAGCTTCAATAGCAAATTCAAAAACAAAATCGAAGTGCCTTTTGTGAAGAATTTAATCTCTCCTGAGCCACCTGAAGAGACAAAGGTGAAAGCAGTGAAGCAGTTAACGAGCTGTAGAGTTTGTCACATGCTCCTGTTTGGGTCAATGTCCACTTTCACTCTCTGGGGATTCTCAAGCTGGTCGTGGTTGTGGTAGTACCTGACGTAGTGAACCCACCTAGGACCAGGCTGAGGAATGAGGTCTGTGGTTTGATGCATAGTTACCTTTGAACCTGCCTGGCAGGTGAGCAAAGTGGGGAAAAATCAAAACAAGGAAAAACTGTAAATCTCTGGCATGCTGACTCATCACCTCTCATACTGTAAGCTTTGAACTGTGCACACAGCTTCCGCACCTTACGTATGCTTTGTGTCCCCAGCTAGGAAGCACCTTTGTATTGTTTTTCACCCCATCAACCTGCAGTAAGTTGTTCCACAAGCACTATGGACAAAAAGGCCACCTTTGGAGGTGAGGAAGAAGCCTCAGGAATGAGGAGCAAGACCCTGTCAAAGAGCAGCTGCTTGGGAGATGTCAAGAGACAAACAATCCTTGCTGCCTACGTGATTGCAACCCTAGAGCTGACCTTCCTCTTTATGCAGATGGGAATCATGCCTGTGAGTATGTGTTGTTCTGCTTCATAACACATCTAGCCTTCAATGCCAGGCTATGGAGTTTTCTATAAAAGTCAGAAAAGAGCTTCTAGCAGGACAGGAAAGTCTATTTCTGCCTAGCAGGTAAGCAATGGCTGTGTTCAGGGTGTGCCCAGGCAGTGAAAGCTGGTTACTGCAGTAGCACCTAGAGCCCTTTCCTGGCCTGATGACCCCAGGCAAAGATGTTGTAGTCTTTATTCTTTGACTTGCAGTGGGAGAGTGACTCAACAAACAAGCAGCAGAAATCAGAGGTTTCAGATAGAGGTGGTCCTGCTAGCTACACTATTTCTCATGCAAGCCAGGATGCTATTTGCCATCTTGGCTATCTGGGCATGCTGCTGGCTCATATTCAGCTGCCTGTTGATCAACACCGACAGGTCCTTTCCATCAGGCAGCTTTCCTGCTCGTTGCATTCCTGGATCTACGATACACCTGTCCACTCCTGTCTCTGGTGAGCCCATTCCATCTGGGAGATCTCTCTGCTGGTTTTGTGTCTCACAGTCTCCAGGCAAACTGCCCCCTCCTGCTGGAACTAAAGGGGTCTGTTGTACTCTGAACCTGTAGGCTGAGATAGAGTTTACTTATGGGAGATTGGTATAGTTTGTCAATGACCAATGAATTACAGCAGGTTTGGAGAGCTGGGTGCAGGGCATGTACTGAGGAAGCAGGCAAGACTGGGGCATCTCTACACCTTCTGAGAACTGAACTGAGATAAGAGTTACAAACAACTCTTAACAGATGGCACAAAGCAAATGCATGAATTGGAAAAAGCTGTCACTTTAGCTTAGAATTTTAGAATAAAAAATATCCCCAAGGATGTGACTCTTCAGGCTCTTCATCTGTGGTTTTTTGCAAGCTCAAGTTGTGGGTGTACTGTCCAGTTCATTGATTAAGACGACGCTTAGCCCGTGTTATGCTTGTGTTGATTCTGGCTTGCTTGGTTAACAAACAGCTCTAAGACCTTGTAACAGTAATCTCCTGGGTGGTCCTTGAGCTGCCTCAGATGCAGAGTCTGAAGGCAGGAGGGCTACTTAAAATCTACCTCAGCCCCTTTAGCTGAATACATTCAGCTGTGTTGGACTGCAAAAGTAAAGAGGGGCAAAATTGGTCCCTTTGATTGCATCACCTTGGTCTTTGTTAGCAGATGATGTGGGATGGAGGCTTCTGGACTATATTAAGCAGCCTGTGCTTGACACAATGAAAATTTTGACTGTGAGTATAGGGAACTGAAGAACATGCTTGCAGGGAGCTGTATACCTCTCACACAGGCACTAAGCTCTTACTCAGCAGTATTGGATGCTTCATTTCCCCTGATCTATTGGGTTGGTTTTTTCCTTTTTTTTAGTACTTGGCAAAGAACCTGGGTTTGGATTCAGTGGGGTTTGGCTACCTCCAGACAATCTTTGGTGTCCTCCAGCTTGTGGGAGGTCCCATTTTTGGAAGGTAAGTGAGAACAAGTCTCATGGCCCTTTTCAAAGGCCAGACATTTTTATACTTTAATAAAATATAATTTTGTTTTGGTTCATGGTCCTGTTGAAATATTTGATGATTTCATAAATAGGCTAGGGGAAAATACAGTCATTAGAAATACTGCAACTTACATGCAGCCTTTATATTAACTTAGTTATGTTTTAATGGTACACGCTGAAGTGTAACAATAACAGGCTTAAACCACCAGGGTCCTAAGACCCCAGGTCCTAATGGCTTAATTCTGCAAAAATTTTATAGCCATGTGTATCCTTAGAAATGTCTTGTGACTGAGAAACCTAAAAAAGAGGCTATTTATTCATGTTAAGTAGAAATGTTAATGTAAATGATTAATTGTCATGTCATTTCTATAGCTGAATCTCACTGTCTACATGAGTGTTTAATAAAAAGCTGGATTTGCATGACTCTTTAAGAACTGATGCATCTATAAGCTCATCTACCAATGTAATAGTGGAAAAGACAGATTTTCTGCCTCTCCACCCCATGGGGCATATGTTCCTATTCCTAATGAATTTTCTGTGGTACTTTCAGATTCTATCCAATTTCACTTCATAAGTTGTCTTGGAGTTTAATAAAATCTGACATAAAAACTGATGTGCCTCTTTTGGATTTTTGTTTCCCCTGAAATAGGAGCAATTTTAGTCATTATTATGAAGTTCTTTGCTGGACCTAAATAGAAAACTATCTATTTTCCTTAAATGACTTTAAATGGCCCATGCTGCTTTGAACACCCCTTGGAAGGAAACTGAAACTACTTCAATTGTTACTGAGGTGAAACAAAAAATTAACCAACTTGATTCTGTGGTCTAAACCAACTTCCAGAGTCACAAATTAAAATATGGGGTCACTACATTCTCTGAAATGATAATATTGAATGAGTTGCTGAGCTGCTGTAACTGCCTCTACCTGGAACAGCTTTGATATAGAATCAAACTCTATATGAACCATATGTGTTCATTGAAATGCCCAGGGAGGAGACCTAGGACAAGATAGCCTGTCATTGCTTAGGTCTGGAAATGGGTCGAGCAGTGTTTGTTGCTGTCACATTCCCCTGTTACACCAAAGTGTCAGAGCCTCCTTCAGCAGTGGTCCTTGCACTCCTACAGGCAAGGTTTTTCAGGTTGCAGGGGAGCCTGTTTTGGGGTGGTTATTTTTTTGGCAAGGCCAAGATTTGCTTGCTGGTAGTCGGCAACGAAGAGAGGTTGTTCAGTGTTTGGACCCAGAGAGCTGAATATCTAGTCCTCATGTGGGAACTGAGCACTTCTAAGTATGACCAATACTTCCCATGGTGGAAAAATGAGAGCAAGATGGCTGTGCAACCCTATCACAGCCTTTCCACTTCTGCGCCTTTCCACTTCTGATAGCCTTGTACCATTTCTGTATTAGGTTTGCAGATCAATTTGGAGCCCGAGCAGCCTTAATTCTCTCCTGTGCATCTGGAAGTGCCTTCTTTTTGCTCTTGTCTGTCTCCACCAGCATCATCCTCCTCTTTCTCTCCAGACTGCCAGCAATATTTATGCATGGGCTACCAGGTAAGGTCGGTCAGGTGGAGTGGCTTTCCACATCCCTCTCACACATGTAGCTGGAAATAAACGTGCTTAATAGCAGGAAGAAATGTAGCAGGAACAATTGATGGTCACCTGGGATGAAATCATCACAACATGAAGCAGCAGGTGCACTGGTTAGGGAAAGCAGGGCTAATAGCCTGTAGTCCCACATCCATCCTCCTATATGATCTTCAGCAAATTCACCATCCAGACAAAGGTGACAATCACTTGCTCACAGCACTGTTAACCCAAACTTCTCAGCTGCCTTATTGCAGCTAGGATATTGTATAGGAGAGCTTTTCCCTTTATCCTGATAAAATGAGTGCATTGATCAAAAGTAAATGTGATTACAAAAATACCTTCCATTGGATACTTGGCTGTTCTGCTTTACTTGACTTTTCCTGGATGTTTCTAGTAAAACTTTCAATCAACCTTTAGCTCTTAGTAGTCCAAGTAAGCTGTGCTTATATAGGTTCAAGCTGATAGGGTGTTAAACCTCTTCTTGCCATTTGTGAAGTGGTTGGAGTGTGTTTTTTTCCCCTATGACTGACAGGCTGAAGCAATTTCACTCAGTGATGTGCACAAACATCTACCCCAGGGTTGCAAGGACAGTTTTGTGACAGCACTATTTCTGTGGCCTCAAAATTTGTATACTCACTACTCAGACTCTGGAGCAAGATACTTTTTTTTTTTTCTCTGCAGGTTGTCAGAAGGTTATTACAGACATGACTATTCCTTCCCAACGTGCTGATGCTTTAGGGAAGCTGGGTTTTTGCTTTGGAATAGGTATCATCATTGGCTCTCCTCTGGGAGGAATTCTCTCCACTAAATTTGGGTGAGTGTTTCATATTAGCTTTGTTGCCACTATTGAGGAAGCTGCTACAGGGTATTTTGATTCCCTCTGGCTTTTGATGATATTTTACTGCTGGTGGCAGCAGAGGACCATACCAGAACTCAAAATTTTGCTTTCTGTACTGCTACAAAGAACTACTACCACTGTTTTTTTTTAGAAAACTGTGTTGAAAATCTTGTCTTCTGTTTACATAAATGGATTTAAAAACAAGTTGAACTGAGAAATGAAGTCTGCTAGCTGATTGCCTTCTCTTTGGAGCTGAGCATCCACAGTGTGTGCTGTGTGACTTTCCTTTAAGAACTGGTGGTGTACAACTGGGAAATGGGAATTTGGAGCAGTGTGAACTCATGCAGAAGTTGGTGTGCTTGTGGGATGCTCAATATAGAACAAGACATTGGGAAAAGGGAGAGCAAGCTTAAGACAGTATAGGGATAAAGAATGAACAGAAGAAGCATGTGTCTGCTGCTTCCCCATTGGCTTTTCACAGCCTGGCACATTGTAGTGGGCTGCTACCTTCTCTTATGGGTGCTGCAATAGGAAAGAAATGCCTGATTTAACTGAATTTTGTTCACTACTAGCAAAGAAACCTCAAAAGGCAGGGTGAGTCAGAGCACTTTGCAGGCGGGGAAGTGCACATGGGTGTAATATTCCTGGAAGATTCCCCAGCATTTCTCTGACTGTGATGGGGGCAGAAAAAAATCCTGTGTGGATTTTTGAGTGTTTATTTTGCTCTGCTTTTATCATGGACACTTGCTTCTGCAGATTTAAGTTAGCATAAAAATAATATTTATTGTTTTAAACTTTTCAGAGCATTATGGCTGCTCTACAGCTTAGGACAGAGATTAAAGATGCTTAGGGGAAGCTCTGGCTCATAGGAATTGGGCTTCTCCTGGAAAGGATCAGTGTGGATGACCAAGGTCATTGTCTGCTTAGTGTCCCCACCAGCACTGCATGCAGCTGCCTCCCATGGCACAGCCACCCAGTGCTGTCTCCCCAGCCTGTATCCCACCTCCCCTCACCTGTACAGCAGTGCTGCTAGCTCAGTAAAAATCAATTGTCATGAACTTCAGGCAGCTAAGTCAAATTATAGTGATTTTTATTTTCCGTGATCCTTGTCCTAGCCCCATAAGGACTACAGATCATACGGTGACGCATCACCTGGGCATTTGGCACAGCTCAGTTAGGGTGTCTGGCATTGTGTCTTGCTCTCTGAATCCTCTTGTGCATCCACATGTGCTCAGGTGCTGCAGTGATGCCTCTTTGTGTCTCAAATCTTTGCACAAGTTCATCGAGTAAAAGATTTAATCTTGCTGTCTTAGGGAGCATCCCATGAAAACTCAGTTTGCTGCAGTATCTTGGCAGTGTTGGACCTAATTAATTGCTGTAGACAACCTCAGGAGTTTTCTTCCTCTTGTTCAAAACCTGAAAAGGTTTCCCTTAATTCTTTTGTGGTTGGTGGCTGCTCTGCATTGGCCAATTGACTCGAGGCTGGCAGACTGTATTTGGTCTGTAGTTGTTACACAGAATGAAGTAGTTGTTTTTTATAGTTGTTTACGTAAAATGAAAATTGGGGGTGTCCTTAAATAATTCAAGATTTAAAAGTACTTATAGACATTGATGGTCAAGTGGGATTTCATGAAGAATTTTTAATAAAGTACAGCAGTTGTATCCCTCCTGTGTGCTAACCATCTCTCTAAGGTAAAGGTTACCTTAGTTGCCAGCTTAGTCTTTGGTTATAAGCCCATCTTGAAATATCAATATTCAAATAGAATTTTTATCTAGCAAAAATATATCTGGTTTCACTTTCCAGCAGTAAGAGAGAATCCCTAGTTTCAATTAATTAGTGACACTTGAATGCAGTCTGTATTTTTCATGTCAGCTTAGTGCTGTCAGACCACAGGGTGTTTCCACACATCCCAGGTTGCTGCTTATTTTGGAAGTTTCTGGCCATTACATTTTGTGCTGCAACAAACCACTGAGAAAAGTGAGTGTTGCCTGCAATTATGGGAAATGATGCACCTTAAAAGTTTCTAGCTCATTGCAGGGGCTCTTGCACTCACATCCACCTGAGGGTAGCTCTGGATCACAGTCCATGCCTGACTGCTGGAGCATCCCACCATAGGAGATACGGGGTTGCTCTTCTCATATCAGGGCTGGGGAAAGCAGCCTGTCTCCTGACAGCTTTGGTGTTCTCTGTGGAGACCTGTGAAAGCTGGTAGGAATTCCTGTGAACAAGAGGCAAATTCTAGCATGATGTCAAGTCTCTTCTGACCATCCTGACACACACAGAGTTGATTTTATATTAGAAAGAGCAGCTCCAGGCTGAGAAGGCCATTCTGGGTGCTTAGTAGCACCTTTGCTTTGACACTGTGCTTAGCTCCTCTGCCGTATTTCTGCACCAAGATTAGAGGAGCAATCTACTGACCATTAGTGGTTTGGCTGAGATTGGTATTGAGTGGGAATTCAGCCCTGTGAGCTGAAAGAGAGAGCTCTGTGCCCAAACCAGCCCCTGGAGCATCCCCAGCCATTCTCTCTGTGCCTGTGGCACAAAACTGGAGGGAAAGGAGTGGGTGTTGCATTATGGACATACCTGAGCTTCCTTGGCCCTGTTGCTATATCCCACAGATGAACACCCAATCATTCCTCCCTGATTCTCATTACAGAAAGGCTACAGCTGTACTTGGAATTGAGAAATCACTTCCTTTGTTTTTTTTCCACAGAAGAGTGACCCAATCTCCTTCCTTTGAAAATAAGCATTTCTGCCATGTCATGGAAGAGCAAAGCCGGAGATTTCTGTCCACTTTGCATTCTTTGTTCTCCCTCACCACAAAGCTGGCCAGCATTCCTCTTCTAGTGTTGACAGCTATTCATATGTTAGCAGTGGTTTGTATACAAGAGAAGGGTTAGAAATCAGATCCTCAGCTGAGGTCATTTTGGTATTATTTCACTGCATTGTATTTACCATTAGAGTACTTGACCTAAAGAACTGGTCTGTTCATATTTTCATTGCTGGAATAGTATTTGTCAACTCTTATTTATTAAGGGAGGCCCAAGGAAATTGAATGGCTTGTTCTGATTTGCAGAGGATTTTTGGATGTCAAACTGACCAGCTCCAGCTCTTCCTCTCTAAAGTCCTGTGCTTTCCGTCTGTGTTTCCCAAAACTTTGAATGAAGCTGTAACAGGAATTGTGACTTTTAGTCACGCCTGGACATATTTAATCTGTGGAATGTGGCTTTGCCTTTTGCAGTTAAAGTTGCTGCTTGCCAGCTGGCTTTGCCCTGATGAGTTTTACTGCAGGAGATCATGCTTTTTATATGCAGTACTGTCCACTCACCTCTGTAGTTTCAGTGTGTGCAGCAAAGAACATGCTTTATATGGGCAGGCTGATGGCAGGCAAATATACGCCAGTGGAGGATGTGGTATAAACCATTTATTAATGCAAGCAGTTGTAATCAACCATTTGGAATGTGTTTTCATGTCTGCACACTCTTGTGTGGTGTTTTCTGGTTATTGTTCAGTTGGATCAGCGTTGCAGATATCACATGCCCAGGTTACAACTACATCCTGTAGTTCAGCTGAAGTCTCCAGGTTATTGGAGAGTCTGCAAACTCCATGAGAAGCTAATCTACAAAAGATAATTAAGAAAACGGACTGTTTGCTCTTGGGAAATGCCCTCTGCAAATGCAAGGCTGTTAGGGGTTTAACAGTCTGCAAGTGAGAGCGTACCCCTGGAGAGAAGTTATTTGGTGTTTGTAATATACTTTAGTGGCAGCACTACAGGTGAAGGGTGAGAGAATAAGGATTAATCTTCAAATGTGGAAAGATGAGTCTAGGTGCATAATTACAGAGATTTCATCCTTTCTTCTAGGGCTATGATTAATTGCATTTGGCTTCTTTCTTTTTTCTTTCTAGCAAGGACATACAGAAGCTTTGCTGCATGACCCAAGATTTGTTTGCTTTCTATGGACAATGAGAGATTTCTTCATTGTAATGACTCAGCTGTAGGCTTAAATCTCTTGAAGCAATTATTCTTTTGAACTTGGGATTTTCCTGGCCAAACCCCTTTGGTTTCTGATTTAACATTATTACAGCAGGCTTTGGGGATAGTAGTTTTTTTTCCCTGGCTGTGCTATTATCCTTCTTCCTCAAGGGGAAAAGAAGCATCATGTTTGCCTGGAGTAGGGAATTGCGTTTCTCTTCAATAACCCATCTGAACAATGTCCTCTGGCAGGGAATTTCTCTTTGCTTTGCAGCAGAGTGGAAAAACTGTGGGTGTTGAAAGGGCTCTTGGGAGCTAGGAAGGCGGGTGGGAATGTTGCAAGGGGTGAGAGGGTTCTGTTCTGTTTTAGGACAAAGAAGGGCATTCTGCTGCTGAGAGCTGCTCCTGCTCCCTTCCAGTAGAAACTGTGGTATTTCTCTGCCTGGGATGATGTTGACTGGTCAAGCAGCATGGCTTGGTGATGCTTGTACGTTGCTTTGTCCTTTGTGTCAAGGGACTTCGAGAGAGGGAGGTAGTGTGTGCCTGCCAGCAAGTCATTCATAAGCTACAACATGATCTGATACCATCAGTCGAGCTTGGTTGTACCTTGGGAGAGATAGAGAGGGAATAGTAAACAGGTGTAGAGGGCCTGATGGTTTTGGGAATGTACAGAGGACCTCAGCTGTGTCTGCCTGTGAAGAGTAAATAGGATCCAGAGATTATTTTTCTCACTTACTTTGCCATGATACCAATCTTAGTTTTGGAAATCATGGCCCCAAAGATTGTCTGTAAGGTCTGTTAATTGAGTCTTGAAAGAGGATTACACCCATTATCCCTCCTCAACTCATTAGTTCAGAGTTCAGATCTATGGCACTTCTCTATTGCCAGCACCAGAGCCCTCTATTTCTCATGACTTGTTTAGCCTTTTCTGGAACCTGAGAAATGCCTCAGTGCACTTTGGGTGGAGTTTACCTAATCTTAGACATATACAGTGGAGAGAGCTACACTTGTTCTTCAGATTCTGTGTGGCACTTCTACTGCACCATTTATCTCCTCATGAAGCAAGTCTGCAATGGCTTAGGGAATGGTCTGCCTCACAAGCTCTCTGCTCACTTAACACTAGCTCTGGCTGTCAACATGTGGTGCCTGTGGTCACAGTCCTGGAGTTTGATGCTGGACAGTGAACATAGCAGAAATTAGCAGGATGCAGGTGCTGAACAGTTTCCCCTGTCTCTGCTGCCTTCATGCAACAGATATGTCTGCACTAAGCTCATCCCCAGCCCTTCCTTCCTGCACATCTCTACCTCACCTACCACTCCTAGGGCACCGGTTTTAGATATGGGTCCATTGGCTTTCTTCCGTTTACCCACTGGAGGGTGACACCAACACTGCAAAGATGCTCTTGTTCCCCCTTTACAGACTTTCAGTAAATCTGACTATTCCATTCTCTTCCTACAACCCCTGAGGTTGAACTGCAGCACAGGGAGAAACAATGGTGGGACCCAGAGCTTATCTTTAGTCCTTCACCCATAGGTGGGGCCCTTTCCCAAGGGAGGAAGATTGGGGTTCAGGGCTGAAGCCAGCAGCTCTTAGGAGGGAGACTTGCCTTGTGCCTCTCTCAAGGGTGTGGAGAATAGATGAGGAGGGCTGGACTTTGGTTGAGCTAATGGAGTACTGGTTGGCAGCCCCTTCGTTGCCCATGCCAGGGGCTCCTTTAAAACCCTCATTCCCACTTAGAGTTCTGCAAAGGTTTGGTGGAAGGGCTGTGAGAGTGGCTGTGCTGTCTCACCAAGGATGTCCACCTACTTCTCCCCAATAGCACCCTCCTTCCTTCTGGGTATCTCTGCCTTTTCGAGATAGCTATTTCATCTTCCCGGTAAATCATGATTAAAAGGCATTTTCAAAATGCAGAATGCATTCGGAACTTCCCTGTGAGGCAGTTTGTGCTGCTTAGACAGAAAACTGGAGTTTGGGGCTGCTGAGAATTGGCTTGCAGCAGAGCCACAGGAAAAGGGACTCCTGGTCTGGTGTCCCTCCAACAGACAGACAGGAAATAAAGAGGGGGAAAATACCTACAGGCAAGCTAAGGAACTTTCCGCACTGCTTTCTCCAGCTTTCATTGTGCCTGGGGGAGGCTGCCCTGCCTCACCACCCTATGCCTGGAGTCAGAAAGTGAGGGGGCGGTGGGTGAGTGAAACCCAAGTCTGTATGAGTGCCGGCTAGATTGCAATCAAAAGCTCATGTGTTTGTGAAGCTGCCTCTGCTAAACACCGACGGATGTTTGAACACTCCCCTTGACTGGTGCTTTGAAATCTCTAGCTTTTAGTGCATCATTGTGCCCTGCTGCGCTGGTTGATCTGTCTGTTCCTGCAAGATTATGTTGAAGTGGTGGTTAACTTTATCTTGTCAAGTCTGGTTTAACAGACTCAAGTAGTAAGTGTAGAAAACGGACCCTCCTGCCACCCAAATCCCTAAACTTGGAACGTCGTGGAAAGGCACAAGGTATTTTAAGTCTGGCCTTGCTAGCAGAGGCAGCGTGGGAGGCATGAACATGGCACTCACCATGCAGGTTGCACAATGAGGCAGTGTCTGCTCATGACTCACTGGAACTGCTTCTGCTCTTCCCACCTGTGGAATACTTCATGACTGGACAGCAAATCCAGCAGTATCCCTGGGGATTGAAATCTGGGGAAATCCTGTTTTCTTTGTTAATATAAAATAGAAAGCAGAGAATAGGCTGTGGGTAAGTCCCTTAATTGGGATTTGGGACTTGGCTCTGCTGAGGTTTTTCTGTGATGTGAGGAAGCTGCCCCATCCCTCTGCACTGGTGTTCTTCATGCATAATGTGGGACAATAATAGGGTTTTTCCTTCCCTCTCCCAGTAAGCTTATAATATTGCAATTTAGATTATATAGCCTTCGGGTTACAAACTCTCTATCATGAGGTGTGCTCAGACAAATACCTACCTGCTTAGGTGGAATATACACAGTATTTTCTTGGATGTGTCCTCTTTATTCCCTGATGTCCTGGGCAAGCAGTCTTCATGACCCTAGCTACCACCCCATTTTTTTGGTCTTGTTTCTTTTATTTTAAATTGTTTTTCAAAAGCAGGTGCTTGCCTTTTGATGTTTCAGAAAAGCAGCAGAAGAATCCCAAATTCAGACAGCTGTATTTGCGTTGGGTTAGGAGCTGAAATGCAGGGCAGCAATGCTGAGCCCAGCAGGAGCTAGCAGAGGGACCTGGAGGCCAACTCTGGCGTATAACTCTTGGGACACAACCTTTCTCTATGGTGCCTGGCTATGTTTAGATGGACAGCTCTCTCCTTTACAACTCCTAGTCTGTTAGATTCAAAGGGTCATGCTTATGTTTCATTCTCATCTGCTTGGGGAGTGAACACAACCTTGTGGTAAGGTTGGGGCAGGAAGGATGTGGTGCTTGTGTGGGAAGGACTATTAGACAAAGGAGGGAGGGAAGGTCAGAATGAACAGAAATACGTGGATTTGGCTCGTGAAGGGTGGACTGGAAGGAGTTGAGACTGGGAGAGCTGGGGAGTGAAGCTCTGCAGAAGAAAGTCTTAGTGCTTGTAGATGTATTGGTTAGTGTAGGACAGTAAGATTGGGGCATCAGGGAGCCCCAAATGGACTTCCAAAATGGACTTCTATTTGCTATGGGGGAAGAAAGGAGACAGGGTATTCTCTGCTACTGCTTTACCCTGTTTTGTTCCTGCCTGAAATATGGCTGCTGTAAGGGGTGGGTAGAAAAGCAGCCCTTTGGGAGGAGTTTGGAGTTGGGTGTTAAACTCTCACCAGTACTTCTCTTGGTCATTGCAGTCAAATTGATGAGATAAACAGGAGGCTGCCAGGTGGATGAGGAGATGCAACAATTTGTTGTCCTGGGGTGCCAGGTTACTGTGGCCCTGGGTGAGGGCCAGGCGCTTAGATGAGGTGCTCAGAGGAAAACAAAAACTGTGTGACATGAACAGTATCAGCGTCTGTGGCCCACCACTGATTTCTGTTTCCTTACAATCTCTTTACTAAACCCCACTAATAGCCACTCCACCAATGGCTAGAGCCATAGGTATGTGAAATATTCAGTCAGTGAAAGCAGCCAGACAGCAAAGGAGTTTCTGAATGGCCATCTCCAGGCTAACCTTAGCACTTGTTGGGGCTTGTCTCTGTAACGGGTGTAAATCGTGGGTTATCACAGCTAAAGGAGAAGGTAGTTCCAGCATCAGAATGATTCTCTGTAGCATTCAGGTTGCAAGCCCTTGACAGCTTGGGCTATTCTCTTTGCTGTGCCAAGTGGAGCAATAAATGTCCTCAAGCACTGCTGGCAAGCTGAACTGCTGATCCAAGAGGAGAGCAATGTTAATGTTGCGATCTGAGAGACTAGACACTATGGGAAGGGTTTATCAGTATATGTATTGAGCCAGCAGTGGGTCTGTATGGACAGAAGCACTCCCAGTTTGCCCAGCCAGCATTTTCAGGATGTATCCCATTTTGGGAAATAAGGAGCAGCAACTTTGGAGGAGTAGCATCTCTCACTGTAATATAGTATTGCTCGGAAGATGGCCTGGATCCCTCGGGAAAGACACAGACCCTATTTGTTAATTAGAATAATTTGCTTTTCTTTAGAGACTCCTAAGGGACTCTGCTGTGCTATCCAACTGCCCTCTGCAGCAGCAGCTCAGTCTTCAGGCTTTCCAGAAACAACAGTGATTTTCTTCCTATCTGCCTCTGGGGATTTCTAACACGGATTTTTCAGAGGATAGGTATTCAGCACTCTTGGAAATCTGGCCCATTCCTGGTCAGGATCTGAAATGGTAGTTCAATATCTGAAAAGTTTCAACATTTCTGAGCAGCTGAGGTTCTCTCATATACTTGCTATTATGGTGAATGTTGCTTCGATTTTAATTAATTTTTCTTGGTGGAGAGAGAATTACACGTCTAAGCCCTCGTGTTCTGTATGCAGTATTAACTTGATCAGTCTTACCAGATGTTCTTTCATTTTTGACATTCTAAGCTGGAACTTTTGGACAAAATAGTTCTTTACAAAACTCCATTGTGAATCCTTTTGAAATCTGCACTGTCTTTATTTTTATGGAATTTGATTAATTATTTCTTTTACCCCAGGGAATGTGATCTGAGACATGCTGAAGTCATTGGAAGTGTTTCCTTTGAGTCTGGTTTTAAATCAAGCTCTGGCTATTTGTAGAGGAAGGAAGGAAACCACCAGAAACCTAAAAAGATTCTTGCAGGATAATTCTTTAGAAAACCCAAATAATTAGAAATCCCTTTGGAAAAGCCATCTGGGGAGCATCTGAGCAATGCTTACAGGAGGCCAGTCTTAAATGCTGTTGTCAGACTTTAACCAGTAATGGTTATTAAAGCTGAGGATGCTCATACATCAGATATTTAAGCTTACTTCCTACAGAAGCACAGAAAGACTCTTTCCTGACAAAACAGAATAACAGATTAGCTATTGTGTGTGATGGGTTTCTTTCCCTCCCCTTTCCGACTGTCCAGACACAGCTGGATATGAGACCAGATGATGAATCGATTCTTCTGGCTGATGTTTTCCATTCTTGTCCTGGATGTTTCCCAGTACTCCAGATATTATTTTTCATGGCAAAAGGGATGTACTTCTAGATGGATCTGTCGATGCTTAGAAAAGAAATTTTGAAAGCATTTGTTGAAGAATTCCTTTAGGGTAACCAGAGGAGCCTGTGGTTGGCTCACACCTTGTGCTGCACACACACGTGCTCTTATTACAAGCGATGACATGGTCCAAGATGTGTTATTGCCTGATTGTAATCTGTCCACCCCATGAAGAGTTGCATTACTTTGATTTTGCTCTGTGGCAAGTATTCTGCAGATAGTCTCTTGGCCCTTCAGGGATTCATAGAGTTTTTCATGTGCATTTATATAAAACTCAATTATTATTTTTAAATTATTTTTGGCTTTTTTTCCTTGGCAGTGGAAGTTCGGCTGTGGCAGGGAAGAAATTGCACTTGCTGGAAAAGTACATCTGTGGCAGAAAGCTGCTCTAAAAAGCAGTGGAGCTAAGTTGTTCAAAAGGTTTCCAGATACAAACACTGCCTTGACTATAACAGCATCCACTGAGAGCAAATCCCATTTGTCCTTCTCCAGTTGTGCTAATTTGAAGTGCAAAGTCCTGCATCTGGGTCTGGCCAATCCCAGGCACAATTACAAGCTGGGGACAGAGTGGGTTGACCATAACCCACAGGAGAAAGACTTGGACAGGCTGATTGGCGAGAAGCTCAGTGAGAGCCAGCAGTGCACTCATACAACCCAGAATGCAAACTATCCTAGGATGCTTCAGAACTGTGGCCAGCAGAGCAAGAGAGGGGATTCTCTCCATTTACTCTGCTCTTCACCTTGAATACTGTGTCCAGTTCTGGTGTCTCCAACATAAGAAGGTCATAGAACTGTTGGAGCAATCCAAGAGGAGGGCCATGAAGATGATCCAAGGGCTATGAGAATAGGCTGAGGGTACTGGGGTTGCACAGCCGAGGGAAGAGAAGACTCCAGGGGCACCTTATAGCTGCCTTCCAATACCTGAGGGGAACGTACAGAAAGGCTGGAGAGGGACTTTACACAAGGGAATCTAGTGATAGGACAAGGCTAAATGGTTTTAAACTGAAGGAGAGTATGTTTAGGCTAGATGTCAGGAAGAAATTCTTCAGTGCAAGGGTGGAGAGCCTAGAATCGATTGACGAGAGAGGTTGTGGCTGTTCCCTCCCTGGAGTTGTTCAAGGCCAGGCTGGATGAGGCCTTGAGCAACCAAGTCCAGTTGAGAGGTGTTGCTGCCCATGGCAGGGAGTTTGGAGGACATGATACCTGAGGTCTTTTCCAACCTAAATTATTCTATGATTTTACTCTGGTGAGAGGCTGGTTGCCCACCAAGAAAGGGAAAGCAACCAACCACATACATTTATCACCTACCTCAGCTGAACAGGACCCAAGATCAGATGATACAAAAATGACTGCCAAATACCTACCAAGAACAATCTAACCAGAAGATAAAACTTTGCCTCTCTGCCGATTTGCCTGGAGAGGGGGATGTGGCTGGGACAGCACCAGTGAGGCAGAAAGTGCAGGAATGCAAAAGGCATGTTGTAATGGGGCAGTGAAGCCACTGATGGCACACCCGGGTGCTCTGTTATTGTGGACAAGTACCTATTTCTGGACTTTGGAAATGAGCCATCAAAAAGTAAATATTTAGTCAGCCTTGCAAGCTGTTAGAAAAGTGTGATGAGCCTGTGGCAGGGTGGTTTTATGGGGATCGAGCTGACCTTCCTTTGGCAAATGTAATTCTGCTCTAAGTGAAATTTACATTCAAAAGAAAAATTAAGGTTAGTTGTCTGTCCTAAGGAACTGAGCTGTAAAGGAGACAAGAAAGTCTGCCACTTCTACAAGGACTCATAAAGGGCTCAGGGAGCTTTTCCCTCCATAGAGGTTGTGTCCTTCAAAACAAGTCCACACTCTGCCAATTTTGGCACAAAACTGGGGGTCCCTGTCAATGTTGGGCTTCAGATGTGAATGGAGCCGCTTGGCATTGCATTGGGTCAGGTTTGTTGCTTTGGCCAGGAGCTGCAGCTGTAGTCTGTGAGGGCAGGTGCAGTGAAAAGGAGGGCCTGATCACAGTGCCAGGGGTGTCACGGCCACTGGAGCAAACAGGGATGAGCCATCAGACACCAAATGGGCAACTCCACAACGAGTGATCCAGGGAAGTGCTGCCCAGCAGCAAATAGTGAGCTCTCAACTGTGCCACATTGGGGTGACAGGGACAGAGGGTACCAGTAACCAAGTACAATGACTTGGCCATAGCCCAGTTGAGAGGAGAAAGCCAGAGCTTTGGCTGTTGGAGACATGTAGGACAGACTGTGTGGTAGTTGGGGTTGGGCTCAGGTTTTAGATCATTTGGGAAAGAAGCAAGTTGCAAACTGTGTCTGGGCTCACATTACAGTTGTGCTCCTCAGGGCTGTTCCAGGTGTTCAAATACAAACTTTTGGCCCAAGCTGATCTCTAATTAGGCATATTCTTTAAAAGTACTTTCCTTCCTCAGCTTCTATGCTCTTGGCTTGTTTCCACGAGCTCTCTGCTGAGCTACAGCACAGTTTGCTGGGCATATTAATTGAACTGTTTACACACCTGGTTTCCTGCAAGAATAGACACCTCGCTCCTTCTTTTGAAAAGTCTAGCCCAGAGGCTATAAACAGGATTCATACTCTGTCTGGAAAAGCTGAACTGCTGCTTATCTGCACTACCTCAGGCTGTGGGAGCAGCAGCAGCTGCAGACATGGGTCAGTTGAGCACGGAAACCAGCTTGTACACTCTTCTCACCAGTCCAGTCCTCCTGACTAGCTCAGGTCTTCCAGCAGCTGAGGAGCTTCCTTCTTCATAGGGTTATTCATTTTTATTGTGATGGTGACAGGAGAGGCCCACCTGGTATTCAGGTCAGCTCAGATGCATGTTGCCTCATGTATGAAATCTGGGAGTGTCATCCTGCAGTTGTGTCATGTGCAGGGTTGCTGATGAGACCTTCCCTCTCTTTTTGTGGCTTTACTTTCTAATGTTAATTTTTGTCCAAGCTCTCCTACAGCAGTGGTGGTTTCCTCAACCATTGTACTCTTCTAGTCATGGCTGAGGGTCATCTTTCATAAGCCATTGTATGGCTCAAAGAATGATTGTGGAAAAAAGAGAATGGTAAGTCATGTGCAGTGCAGGTCCCTCATGTTCTCTTCTTTAGGCTTAAAATATGTAAGCATAAACAAGAGCCATTGCAAAACTTGTATTTCAGGGTATAAGAAGAGGAGAAAGGCAGCACAAAATTACTTGCTGATGCTGTGAAGCATTTCTTGACAGCTAGCCAGGTAGTATTGGAAGACTCTATAGAGCTTTCTCAGATGCTAAAACAGATGTTCAGTCTCTGCTTGCGAGTCCTCCTTCACACACATGTGATATCTATGCTATCTTAAAATACACAAATTTTTGTGGTTATGCTGTCAGCCTCCAGATCCCACTTCGTAGCCATTGCTTTACTGGGTGTCATTGAGTTTTGCTTTGCTGAACATTACTTTAACCTCATCTGGAAAATACCAGATCATCTCTGTGTAGAGCCATGAGTTGGGAGGGTTGTTGAGCTGTGCTGTAGATGGTTCACAGGCTATGGTATGTGATTCTGATGGGTGTTTGCATCTTTAACTTTCTGTACTCCTTGAGATTTCCACAGCACTGATGGTGAAGGCCCCTGGAGGAGTCATCCAAGGGCAGGCCCTTGGGAAGGAGCATGCAGATACCTGAGCTGGGAATAGAGAACAGGAAATCAGATGCACCTTAGGACAAAATTTGCTACCCAAATTCCAGTCCAGCTAGGAATGGAAAGTGCTGCTGTTCCCAAAGAACAGGGCTGGACTGGGATTACTCCAATAAGCTCCTAGAGGAGACAGAAAGTCATCCAGTGGGGAATGAAAGGAGGCAAGACATTAGCTTTTGGGTGCTCTTGACACAGGGGAACTCCAGTAACACTCTGGAACCAACACAGCTTCTGATGGCCCAGCAAGCAGTGACCTTCTTGTTGAACTTTCTGCCGTCATTGATTCCTGCCTGGCTGCTGAGTGTTGATTGCATGCCATAAATGTTACAAGCTGTAAGGGCTGGGAAATCTCAGCTCTGGAAAAAAGACCAGAAGGTTGAATGTGACAGGTAGCTCCATCCCAGCTTGCATAAAACCCTTTGTGGAGGAAGAGGAGAGGGTTTATGCTATTGCCCCACTTACCTTTACCTCCTGCATTATCATGCCCTCTGACAAAAAAAGAAATTGAGTCTTTTGTTAGAAACCAGTGGCTAGCTGCATCCAGCATGAAGCGGCACAACTGTTCATGCCACACTCTGTGCTACTGCTAATGGTATCAAATCAAGCAGGAAATTATTTTTGGAGCAGTGAAGCATGTTGAAACCCAGCAGAAGGCAGCTGTTTGTGTAACTGGATTTGCGGGAGAGATTGCCTTCCTTGTTGCCAAGTGCTTGACTTCCTATGCTGGTGAGCAAATCCCCTTAGGCTTTAGAGACTGGGCTTCATTCCTGTAATGCCTGCTTCACTGCTCTGAAAGTCCTTGGACACCTTTCTGAGGGGGTCTGAGCTACCTGATTTTGCTCCTTTGATCACTGTTCACCCTTCTCCTTAAAATCAAATGACCTGAAAAATAAAGGGTTTCAAATACATTTGGGTTAACTCTCAGCAGAGGTACCTATGTGGCAAACAGTCCATGCTAGAAGTGAAACACTGGCTCTGCCTCAGGCTGAGTACCTGTGTCATATTTGTATACTCTGGCTGTGTTTCCAGCACCAGTTCAGTGCTCCAGCAGCACCCATTGTTCCTGGGCTGCCTTTGCAAGGATGCAGCCTGACACACAGCTCCTCTGGCTGCACGTCAGCAGCTTCCAAGTGTCTAACAGAGAACAGGGAAGAAGGGTTTGTCTTGGCAGGATGCTGCTTTTTCATGCTTTGGCAATAATGTTTGTACCTTTTCTTTCTGCAATATCTCTGCAAGCTGGTGTCCAGGCACTGCCCTTACCTCTTAGAGGTGGAAGCTGTGTGTTGGTAGATCCCCTGTGCAGACGGGTTTGTCACCCAGGGCTGTGCTTGGTTGTTTTTATACCCTCATACCATAGCAGAAAATAAAATCCTTTCAGCCCTACAGTGAAATGCTCTGTGTTGTAAAATACCATCATTAATGGGGGTTGTAGGATTGCGTTAGACAGAAAGAATGAGAGTAAGGCATGGCTGCAGGGATGGCAACTGACCTGGTGCGGATGAAATTCCTGCTCCCCAAATGCAGTGTTTCTGCATAGAAGGGAAAGACCAAGCCAGTGCAGAGACGTTTCAGAACCCACCATGGAGGTACAAAGGCTTTTTTGTTTGCGGAATTATTATGTCATGCCTTGGTCATGCAAATACCACCCCAGAAGAGTTTTTCACATTACTGCCTTGTTCTGGAAAAGTCCTTTCCTGATTATTCATGACTGCTGACTCCTTCAGCCATATGCCCCTTTCCTAAGGACTACAGGATGGAAAGAAATTCCCTGACATAGTGAAAGGCTGGAAGAAATCCAGTGCTCCCAAACTGAGTCAGTCTGAATTGTTTGACTTTCCAGTTGGGTAATAATTTCTCCTGTAGCTCAGTTCTGGTTTGAAAAGGTGTCTGCCCTGTTCTGGGGTGATTTGTTACTGTTACATGAACATACGTCAGCAGTGATGTGGGATGGTGAGCAGGGTGATTTCCATACTCTTTAGCAGCCTTGAAGTATAAAAATTCATTTATAAAAAAGCTGCTCTTTCACTGTGTGGTAACTTTTCAACACAGGTACTTGTGGTTTGGTAATAGATGATGAGCCTTTTATTTCTGCTTGTCCCATCTGTGCCTAGGACTGCAGCTTTCAAACATTTCACTGTCTAGTGCTCTGTAGATTTTCATGCTTTATCTTATTATTTCCCCCTTGTCACTTATCTGCTTCCCGTGGCACTGTTACACCTCACACTTTCCCTTTTGCTCCATTTGATGTGAGAGGGAGACAGGTCTGCCCTAGGAAATCTCCCAGGTCCTTCCTGTCTTGCCTTTCAGCTTGATTTGATTTCTTTGTTGTCTAAGCTGAGCCCCCCCCATTGCCCAAATTAGTGGGTTAAAGAAAAGCTCGGTTTGGTGGCTACTTTAACAGCTCCCTCACACTCTGTGGGCTCCAAAGCCATCCCATGGTGTGGTAGTGCATCAGCCCAAAATTCTTGGAGCCTAAACAAAAGCATTTATTAAGTTGTACCCCAAAAGGGAAACATGTTTCCTGACAATAAAAATACTATCCAACCCACAGAACGATTAGTATGAGTCTTAGAGGCTAATTCCTGCCATGCACAGGAAGGAATCATCTGAAGAGTTTGAGGAGCAGTATTCTAAATTAAAGAGGTTGAAACCACTGAGGGAAGTCCTGTCTGAATGTCCTAGTTATGTCTGTAATGGTGCCTCTGTTTCTTTGCTGGTATTTTACCAAAGGGCGGCTGCAGGGAAGGCTTTAATTTAGTCACCTTATCTCTGGGAAAAGCTTCAGTTCCGTTTCAGTGACGTTCCTGCAACATGTAGACTAAAAAAAAGGATTGATTGTCTCTCTGAGCTGTCTTTGCTCTGAGGAATGAGGATATAACAGTAATGGGGGAAGGACAAACTGAACATGTTCAGGCTTGTCCTGCCTGAGCTTTCTCTTTTATTTTCTTTTATTCTTTTTTTCCCCCCTCACAGCTCGCACTCATGATTGGGATTTTCCAACCGATAAAGTCTTGCCTAGCCTAGGAGCTAATATGCTTTTAGCTAAACAAACTCTCTGGATGGCTGGATGGGCCATTTTTTTTGATGCCAGTCAAGACCAGTGTTCACAGTTTTATTTTTGCACACTAGCAGGTCATCAGTCTCTCACTTTTCAAATCTGTGGGATGAGCACAGAGAGAGTCTTGGGCAGATGGCTTTTGTATTCCCTCTGGGATGACTTTTTGCCCATGTTTAGTGGTCTTTCAGTGCTCTCTTCTCCAGCCATGTGTAGATGCTTTTTTAATTTTATCCTTTATTTTTTTATTTTATTATTTTTCATTAAGGGCACATATTAACCAGACTTAAAGCAACCAAAAAAAAAAAAAACCCACATCCCTAAAGCCATCTAATCCCACAGTGTGTCACTTTCAGGATCTCCTGTTGTTAGTGTAGTTGATATACAGGGTCTGTTTGCTGTACCTGTAGGTACAGTAAGTTGTGCTTAGTTTGTGCCATTTAGTACATTTACCTTTTTCTGAGGCTGGTCTAACTGTCTTGATCTGAAACAGAGATTAAAGGTAAAGATACTGGTGCTAAATGCACAACCATCTGTGCTGCTCTTGGGTGACTTACTGAAGAACCACGAAGTCCCTTCCTCCTTCTCATCAGTACGTCTGCTGTGTAGCTGGGCACTTTGTCCTGGGTGCTGCCATTTCCATGGTGATTGGTAGCTATCGTGTCTACTCTGCTGGTGTTGAGCCTCATCCTGTCAACCATTTTCAGTTCTTTGTGTCTTTTCCATGATGCTACCAGTTGATGTTTTCCATGATGACCCTCATACATCCAAGATTACATCATTTCTTACTAATTCCTCAGGATTTGCATGGCTTGTTTTACTTTGCCCATGTGGTTTTTACTTAGTTCTTCCTCAGTCAAGTTTCCACTGACTCAAATTAGTGATTTAATTGAGTTAGGGCTCCAGGATGTGTCCCTGGGGCAAAGTCTGTTCCTAGGGCAGTTGTTCCTGTGGAACTGTCTCAGTCGACACTGGCACGCTTTAGCAAGGTTCCTTGGAAGGAATTCTTGAGACTAATAAGGATGTCACACACTTCTAAAACCTACATAGGTGTGTCTTTCCTGTCAGTGCTGATGTTGTGTTGTCAGGGTGATGAAAGATGCAGTGAGAGGTGGGTTCTCATTCCATTGGTGGTGTGGCTGGGACAGTGGAAAAGGCTTTTGGAAAGAGGAGAGGTGAAATGGTAAATCATCTAGGTACAGCAAATACCAAGCTTGCAGTGGGCTGGCACTTTGCTCATCGGAGCAACAGAAAGGTACAACTGGAGTCTTCCAAACTCCTCTGCAGACAACTGGTGCCTCGCACACTGCTCAGCCCCCCTTGTCTGCAGTTGCTAATTCACAGTTAAACACAACTAAAAATACAGAAAGGGCTTTGCTCACGATTTTTCGTACAGATCTGTCAGGTAAACTACATTTGCTGTCATTTGGTGGTAAACGGAGCAGGCTTCTGCCGGAAGTATCTGGATGGAGAGGGCTGGGTGGAGAGGCTGCCCTTGAGGCTGTGTTAGATGTGGTTCCCACCAAACTCTCATGTAAATACCAGTTCAGCATAATACAGCTGACACTAACTGGCATCCCTGTAGGTGGTCTCAGTAGTGGGGCCAAGATGAAACGTGGGGCAAGAAATGAACAGAGCACCTTTTCCCTCTAAGGGGAACACCTCCAATCGAGAGCAAAGGTGGGTTAGGCAGAACCTGAAGTGTAACCACTATGTCAGATCTGCAAGTAAAGGACATTCTCGTTCAGGGCTTTGGCAATGCTGGAATCCACTGAAATGCAGAGGAAAACCCTGCAATTACATTTGACTTGTATGAAGAACATTAGATCTGTTTCAGTTTATTGCTCTAGAACTTGCAAGTGAATTCAGTGAGTATTAAACATGGTTGCTAATGCAGATATTTTCTCCTATACTAAACAAAGCACTTGAAGATGTATTTTCAAGTACTTTATTTAGCTCAGTAGTAAATATCGTTCAATGCTTCTTAGGCTAGTGTTCATCCTACAACCTGGGGAGGGGGGAAAACTGTTACAACCTGCAGATATGAAGCAGACTAACCTCCTTTCTGAATCAATTTAACATGCAGAATCCATTGTCATTATAGGATGAGGGAAACAAAATACTTGCTTGGGGTAGCACAGTAAATATAGTAACAGTGAGCCCACTCCTGCTTTGAGTGCACGAAGCCTGCCCAAGCAAGCAAACTTCATTTTTAATTAATGGTTTTACCCATTATTGAAATTAAGTGGCTTGCTCTTCTCATGCAGATGCCTCTTTCTGGGGTCAAACTCTTCTTGAAATCAAATCAGCTGTACTGCAGCCCTCAGGCTCTGTCTTTGCTAGACAAATGATTGTTTCCAAGGGGCCTGTTATGCCACCAAAGAGGTTGGAGTGAGGTGCTAGAGAGTCTTCCACTTGATGTATGAAATGTTTTATTTGTGATTTTTAGGTATTAGCATTCAAGCACTACTTTCAGTACAAAAGTTGTCCTTCACAGTGAGGGTAACGGAGCATTGGAACAGGCTGCCCGGGGGGTTGTGGAGTCTCCTTCAAGACCCACCTGGATGTATCCCTGTGCAACTTGGTCTAAGTGATCCTGCGTGCTGCCTGCTGTGGCAGAGAGATTGGACTAGATGATCTTTTAAGGTCCCTTCTGATCCCTAATGATTCTATGATTCTATAATGTATTCTATTTCATTAAAAGGTCTTACTAGACAAAAGGACTTTGATCCAGCACAGCCAGGTTTTTCACACCTTGAAGTAGATGTTGACTGCTGCTACTTGTTCCAAGGCAAGATCAGTCTGTGCCATACCTTTGGTAGGATGCTGTGTTTACAGTTACTTACCTCAAGATAAAGAACTAACTTGTTTTGCCAGGGATTACATAGTTTTAAAAGCTTCATTCACGCAAGTACAGTCCTGGTAAGAGACAAAATGTGTCAGGCTTAGCTAGTCAATGACTTTGCTATTTATCTAGTTAGCCTTTTGGTGTGGGTTATGGAGAAAGCCCTTTTGTGGTTTTGTGTGACACAAAGATTACTCTCTTGGATCATGGCAGTAGCTTTGCCAGTGCTCTGCTTTTGCAGAAGGGACTGACAGAGGAAGAAGCTTGAGTACTTTGGTGGGCTGATGCCGAGACACATCTAAGCATTTGCAAAATAGGTAGTTGCCTGCAGCATTAGTCTGTCTGCCCACAGCCCAGTTGTCTATTGCTTCTGCCAGAGTGGCAAGAAAGCATGTTCATTAAGAAAAGCCGGGCTATCTGGTGTCTCTGTCTTGTTTTAGAAAGTGGGAGAGGTCCTTTTGGAAGTACCAGTCACTGTCTGTCTCCTTAGTGCCAGCGGAAGTGGTGGTCCTGGCTTGCCAGGGCTCTCTCTGTGCTTTCTGTCCCAGCCAAATCCTACCCCTTTCCCCTCACAGGAACCCCACCCCTCATCCTCGGGCAGTAAAATTCAGCTCTGCCCACACAATGCTTCGAGCCAGCTCTGAGTAAGGGAGCATATTACAACCGGTGAGAGGTAATGACTCCAGCTTGTGGGTCCTCCAAAGCCCTTGCTGTGAGCTGAGACCTGACATGCTGGGAGTGTAGCCCAGGTTACTATAGCAAATCCTCAACAGTTCCCCGTCCAGCCAAGTCTTTTGGAGTCTGCAGCACTGTAACCTCATAAAAGTCAGAAAAAGCTTGAACTCATTCAGTGATTATTTCACACCACCTACAGCATGCTATGAAGTCAGACATGCTGTAACATATGATTAATGATGCGTTCAGTGATGAGTCACTAGGTAGTCTAGCAAGCAGTACTCACCTTCTAACCAGTCGGTGTGTGGGAGCCCTTATCCAGTGACACACCTACGCTGAGCATTTTCATAGTTTGCTGCATTCTGAGTTTGGACAAGAAATTTTTGTTGCTTAATTAAAAATCTAATACATTTCTTAAAAGCTTTGCCAACCACCAGCTAGGAAACAAACCATCACAATGAAGAAGAGGGCAAGGGGACCCCAAGAAACTATTATTGCTTTGTATGGTTTGAGCATCCAAGGAAAAAAATGTGCTTAAGAGATAGGTGATTGCATCTTTGTGTTATATTAAGTAGTTGCTTGAAAGGGTACATGAGTGCTTCTTGGACTGAAATGTAGCATTAGCCTTTCCCAACCGAATGTCCCAAGGGCAAAGTGAGAGTTGTGGTTATTCTTATTCATTATCTGGAACATGTAAGGATTATAGGAAAAAAGCAACATTTTCCAGGGAATACATAAAAATGAGCCTGTCTGTTTTTTGAGGAGGTGGTAGGAGACATGGTTTTGACTCCTGCCGCACAGAAGGAAATAGCATTTGCAACTCTGTGTGACCTGGTATCCTTTCTCTAGTGAAAATCATAGTAAGGAGTTACAAATTATTTTTTCAGCCTCCAACTATTTTCAGCTTGTGGGTGTTTCTGACATGGAAGACTGTGGTTCACAACTAATAACCTTCAATGGGTAATTTGTCCAAGTTCTTGTCCAGTCTTTCATTGTACCTGTCTAAATCTTTATCTTCTCCAACACCAGTAGTAACAAACCCCATGAACCTTCTACACATTGTGGGAAGAACTAGAACTTTCTGTTTGTTTTGAGCCAGTCTGACAGCTTCATTTAGTACTTCCCAGTTCCTGTGGTAGAAATGACCATGGCAGTCATTTCCTAAGCCCCTACTCTAAGTCACTCACATGTCTGTGGACCTCTATCAGATGCCTCTTGGACATTTTGTTTATGAGGTGTATGAGGTGAAGACTGTCAGCTTCCTCAGGCATAAAAGCAGTTGCCATGACTTGTCCTTGTTACTGCTTTCTTAAACCTGTCCTACTTTTTAGATACCTTTTTGAGAGGAAGAGATCAGGACTTGGTGTACCGTTTGAAATATTGCTGAACCATTTGTTTATACAGAGGTCTAATGAAGTTCTCTATGTGTTTGTTCTTTCTATCGTGGAAATCCCTGAAATTTGGTTAGCTGAGCACTGAGCTGATGGTTTTGTGGGGTATGCCAGTTCAAAGGTCTCAATCCTGAGTAATAATAAGCATTTCAGTATTTCAGACTTGTTTTCCCTCCATGCATCGCTTTAATCTGCACTGACTTTTAGCTACCATGGTATTGCCCAATCCCACTGCCCTGTAAAGTCCATACACACCTCGCCAGTGACTGTTCTTTTCCCTAGTGCTCTTTTAGTTGTGTATCTTCATCAAACCTGATAACCCAACTTCTGCTCCAGATTGTTCGAACACTACATGCCCCAGCCTCACCACTGGGATACCTCCATTGTGAGAACTGACCGCTTACACCTACTTTCTGATGCCTATCTTGACCTGCCCCAGCTCATCCAGTGTTAGCACTGCTGTGAACCAGGTGTTGCAAGTCCCTGCTTAAGGAGTGTAGCTTGTTCCTGGGCCTTGTCTAGGCTACTCCATTTCTAGACATACAGGGTAATACTGTGAAGTGTAGGCCAGCAATGCCTTAGCCAGCCAGCTGGCTAAAATCTTTTTTGGGGTGCAGCTTCAATTTGTTAACAAATACATATAAATGTCCAGCAAGATGCCAATGGGACTGTCTGCAGTGTGCCACAGTCACACAATCAAGGGCAAGCTTTGAATTAGCAAAGTGAGTTTTGGAATACTATGCTTTAGCAGAAAAGAGCTCACACATGAATAAATGACACTAAAAATTAGTGGTTGATTATGGGTAAAGCATGCCAATCCACCCACCACTTACTGGGGGGTAACTGATATGCTCGGGCAATTAGCCCGGTTCCTGTGAAGAGCACTGTGTTGGATCTGGCAGAGGCAGGCTGCTCTCGCTGCCTGGGAATTAGCATCCTTTTCACACCCTTGGGGTCTGGGGTCACCCTACAATAAGCTGGATCTGCTGTTCTTGAGCTGGGGCTGCTGCAGGGATCAGTTGGTCCTAACTGCTCTTCATTGCTGAAATTTTCTTTACAGCAGGTGTTCATGGAGATAAACAGTTCTATTGCTGGTGAGCCTCTGATGGGCAGCCAGCCTTATCCGTTCTCACACAGCATTGCTCACATAGGGACCTCTGCCAAAGGAGGATGTTTCCTGTGGAAAAGTGATTTTATTCTGTGCCAAGCACTGACCAGAAGTGCTTTTACTGCAATTAAGTGTCAGGTTCCACCAGCTACACATCTTGTGTTGTGTGAGTGACACACACAGGAGTGATTGTCCCTTAAGGGAGATTAAGTCAGAGGTAGCTTAGATGGCTCTCTGGGTGACTGTGAACTCCTGGCCTCATTCCATGCCTGATGTCCCCAGTACATGGCAGCTGTGATGTGCCTTTGCCATTGCATTTCTCTCTCTTTTCCCTGCTAGTGTAGCAGTGCCAACCTTCAGTATCCCCCTCTCACCCAGTTCTGATGGAAACGGGTGATGCAGGATGTCCAAACCCCTCCTTCATCTAATTTTCCTTTACCACCACCCTCATTTTCCAGATGTGACTGCCACATAATAAGCTGTGAATGAGCACTTGTCAGTGGTGATTCATTCTCTCTCTGTGAGGAGTTTTGTGAAGGGTGCAGATGCAAAGTCTTGCCACCTCCCTGGACAGCTGGAAGTGATGTCAAATTCACCATCGTGAAAAAGAGCCTCCTGCTCATCCTGAGCCAACTGCTGCTGCTCCTCATCTAAAACACATTGGCAAAAAAGACACCCTGGTGATGGTTTCCATTGCATCAGTACAGTGAACTCCTTCCTTTTGCTGCTGGTGCAAGGATGAGTATACACTCAGGTTTTGTGTTCTGTCACTGGAGAAATCCCAGGCTCCAAGTGAAATTTACAGAAAAATTACAACCAAAGGAGTTCCACTGTAAGGCTACAGGGAAATATGGATCATTTACTCTGGGCAATTTGCCCTATCTGATGTGAAGTACCTTTTATCTGACCATGAAAACCAAGTGAGAAAGAACATTTTTCCCTGGCATATGCTTCTTGGAGGCTGCATTTGTTGCCACTTGGGATTTAGCACTCCTTCAGCTGGCATTACCCTGCACTCTGCCTACCATTTTCACATGGGCATCTGCTTGGACAGGAGAGCCTGGGAGAGATTCATGACACACTTTAGTCATAAGGAGAGTAAAAACTGTGGAAAGGAAGTTTGGGGGTGTTTTGTTTTCCTCTCAAAGGCATGGGTAATGTGATGGGTGGTACTGGCTGCCCTTCACTGGCCCAGCTGCCTTGAAGCCTGCTGAGCACTGAGCTGTCTGCTTTTATTTGTATTATTGTGCTGATTTTTGCCCTACGCTGTGGAAGCTGGATTATCTCTGTGCGTGATATCCTAGGACATGTGTGAAGTGTTTGAGGCTAAATTAATCTATTTTTGATGGAGGCTTTTATGATTTTGTTTCTTTAAGAAGCTATGATGAAATGATGTGCTAGCTTTTTGTGTCTTTAGGAGGAATCTTGGGAACATAGACCACACCACAATGGATCAAAGATTAAATGTATTCAGCCAGCATTGTTGAGCAATAAAACAGAGTTTCTTGAATGAAACCATCACTGATTTACAGGAAGTTATGCATTAATTTTATCACTAAGTTATCAGGAACACAGTGGCCACTGCTCACTCTCTTGCAGAGTCAAAGCTGTTTACTGGGAGGATGTTTGGTGTCAATGTTTCACCTGGACCTCTTTTTTTTCACCTCAGTTTTTTTGGCTTTGCTTTTCTTGTTAACTTAACCAGCTGGTTTTCACCCACAGCTGCCCCTCCAAGGGTGAGAGTGGATGAGTGGACAGTGTGGCCGGACTGCCATCAAAGAAATATTTTGAGAGTTCTTCCAGAGCTCTTTAAGGAATCTGAGCTGGCTATGAATGCTGCCTTTATGCAGCGCAGTTTTGAAGTAGGAGTGAGTCACTAAAAAACAATTTGTGCTCTCTCTATGTTCAACTTTGACTTTATTAAGAAAAAGAGAAAGAAAATAAACACAATCCCATTCACTGCTGAAATACACATTGATCCTTTAATCCTTGGGGAATTGTCAGGAACTGCTTCCTCCTCGAAAAAAATCACTGCATTGATGCAACATTTAATTGTGCAACTACACACACACTTTTCTCCTGGGCTTTGCAAAGCGGGGCTCTGTGGCTAGAATATCAATGAGAAAGCAGTTGATACTGTTCTCATGCTGGAAGTATTGAGTCAAAGCTACTGGGTAATGATCCACATGCGCGTTTGTCTCTATACATCCATGCTTACTTGAGTGTCATGCTACGCTTCCCAAGAGCTGCATTTGCTGTAAACCTCACTAGGGTTTTCTCATGTTTCCCATGTGGAACCTTTGATTTCCGCAGTGTGTAACACTTAGGGCAGAGCCAGAAAAGCTCACTTCCAGGAGCTGGGGAGCCTCTGGAGGCCTTGCTGTCACCTGTTACTGTACCATGGCTTGATTCAGAAACTGAACCTTGATTGCACTTGCTTGCCTTATACTAATGAGGCAACCTGATGGCAGCAGGTTGAGTATGTCCTTGCTTCACCTCACCTAGGGAGTGTGGTACACATCAGGGTTTAGTTACCTGCAAGGAAATACAAAGGTTGTTTAAGCATTAGTGGGGAAGAAAGCCAATGCTGCTCCAGCCAGCTCTGAATGCTAATATTTTCCTTGGGTTTAAACTATTTACCATGCTACTGCTCTGAATGGTTCCATCATCAGTTCTGTTTTCCCACCAGCATTAAGAATGAGTTTCCAGATGAGCAATCCTAGCCCAATCCATGGCCACGGACTGCCAAGTAAGCCTTGTATCTGGCTGCACCATTGGTCCTGTGGTGAGTGTGACCTGGGCTGGCCAATACGCTTTTTTGAAACCCTTTAAAATTTTGATGCATCCACCACATTTGCCTCGTGGCCTCAGGAAGATGAAAAGGAAAGACTTTTGTTATGTTGTTAAGCAGGGTTTGGCTGATGTTACAGTCTCCTGGCCTCCAGATCCCTCTTGCTTATCATCTTCTTAGTTCTCTGAAAGCTTCAAGATGGGACAAGCTGTTGCTGCTCACATCAGCAAAAAGCAGTCCTCCTCCAAGCTGAAGTGTTTGGTTCCTCCACTTGATTGCTTTACACCCTCCTGACAGCAGTACTTTGGGACACATCAGTCCTGTGCAGGACAGGAAGATGCATTTTGTTCTCTTGTTTTTCAGCAAGGCTGAAAACACATGAAGAAGAGCAGGCAGCTGTGGTCTTAGCCAAGAACCTGAGAGGAGCTTTGCTAACAGAAAATCCTAGTGGAGAGCAGGGAAGGCTGCGGGCAAAAGTCAGCAAGGGACTGTTCAGATGCAGGAGAAGCAAAGGAGTCATAAGCAACCAGCTGAAGTATGCAGATAAAGTCAACCAGAGTTATTTTGACCATAGAGCCCAGGACAGTATATGCTCTTAACCTCTAATAATTGATGAGAAGCTGAACAAGGCCACACAATGATCTCATATGATGAAGCTGCTGTGCCCTTCTGCCTGTGTCTTTTGTTCTTTTGCCCTGCTCAGAGAATCTGCTACTGGTTTTGGCAGGGCTCACTCTGGCTCCACATGGCTGGTTTGTGGACAACCAGGAGAGACAAGAAGGGAGGGCAGGAAAGCAGAAGATGGAAAAGGTCCCATGGAAGCAACATGTTTAATGTGCCTTATTTGCCTTTGTAGTACTGCTGCATGTCTTCCTGGAGAACATTCCTTATGATAAGCCAAGTAAGTAAAATTGAAAGCAGGACTCCCACCCATATCAGCAGAGATGAGATTTCATGCTTAAATCTTAAACCAAAAGAAGAAAAGTGCCCATGAGCCAAGTCTTGTGCAACAGGAGCTGCCAATCCAGTGATCATCCCTACCTCTGCTGAGGAGTCAGGGTGTTTATCCTTTAGCTTACCTGTTCTTGTTTGTTCCTCATCAGACTGGTAAGAAATAAGAGCAACAGCTTAGTTCTGGGTCCCCCACTGGTGTAGTATGCAGAAAAGCGTCCAGCGAGCACGGCAGATGGATTATAAATGCTACCCCCTGGTTATTTTCTTTGCTGGTTGCAACATAATCATCCTACCACTTGCTGTACTTTGGGGTTTCTGTGGGGTATAAACTCTCCCTTGTCCTCTTGCTACTTGCTGGATGTATCCAAATCATCCTTTCCTCTTTCCCACTCAGCTACACAGGGCTGCAACTGCCTTCCCAGGAACATCCAAGGGTGTGTGGGGGTTTTCCTGCCTTGTTACAAAGCAGCACTGAGCTGAGAATCCAGCAGCATTATTACAGCCCCAGCAAATATGTTGATCTCCAGCCTCCTCTCAGCATCACTGCAAGAATGCTGTCAGCTCAACCCAATGGTGTTTGTCTTCCCAGCGCTAGAAATAGTGATTCAACACACGCATGCAGGTCCCTTTAATACGGCAGTATAAATATTTGTGTGTTTTTCTGTAACAGGAAAAGACTACTTGTGCAGTCTGACACCTACCTAAGCCCCAAAGCATTTCTCATGGGGGTTCAGAGGTGATGATGTGACAGGAAAGCTGCCCTGAACTGCTGCTTTGTGAAACAGTTGCCTTTCAGCTGTAGGAGTGGGAGGAGGTGTCTCAACTCACACTGTGCTGGAGGGGTGGCACAGGCAGTGTTGGCAGACATAGCTCATGGGTTGTTTGGAAACATTAGAAAAAAAGAAATGAAGATGCATAAGGAGAAAAGTAATGACATGCTGTGTTGCTATGGCATTTTTATGGCCCTCAGTTTCACTTCATCCTTCAGATTTTCAGTTGATTTTGAACACTTCAGGCTTGTCTGGAAAACACAATTTTGAGCTCCATATTTTACTGGATTTCTCTGATTTCAGTGTCCAGCCATACAAAATGCTGCAATCCAGTACAGAAGGTCGGGTTTTTCCCAAATACATAAAATGTCAAGGTTCTCCTCTCACAGCAATGGATTATCTGTGATACACTTACGGCGAAGTAGTGCATTGTTTGCTTTCCAGTTATGTAGTGGATATGTCCCTCATCGCTCTCTGTAACCCTTCTTGTATCTGAAGAGTAGAACATGTCTGCATTGGCTCATGGAATTCTGGAAAAGCCTCAGGAAAAAGTAGGACTGGAAACAAAGCTTCTCTGCCCAATGAAAATTTTTGTGATGTTTTTTTCTATATTCGAATGAATTCTTGAAATGTAGAACTTCCCAAAACATTAAACCAGCCTCAGCTACTTGTTTGTGTTATTTTATCCTTTCTGTTGTGTTGGTCAATTGACTGCTATGATGCACTGCAAAGTAGAAATTCTGGATTTGTTGGAAAAAAAACTGGGTCCACAAAATCGGTTTCAGTTGTTTGGGAACTGCTTGGCAGATAATTTTAAATCAGAAAATGGAAATCTGCTGCACTAAGAATAAAAATAGTGATCCAGTAAATGACTAATTTTGTGGTCCAGGGCAATTAGCAGAACAGTTGGCAAATGGAAGGCAACAGGTCTGAATTACCGCGCTAAGTCCATTTGCAGGAAGATGTTATCTGTGTTGTTGTTAATAATAATTCATGAAAATTAAAATGTTCCACTGGGATTTTTACCGTTGTTATTAGTGGGAATACATGTGTATATATATGTATTTGCTCTGATGCTTTTCTCAGTTGTTTGCATCTCAAACTCTCTTGACTATCTTGCTCTGGGACTTTAATAATGCTCCAGAAATTATTGAGACCACGACTTTGTCTAGCACAGAGGAAACCTGAGGTTTTTACAATTAGTGCTTCTGGTTATTCCATGAAAAACATAACTGTGGTCTGACAAGGCAAACACCAGTAAAAAGTCAGGCAATAAGCAGTCCTTTACCAGCAGGTTCACAGGGAGGACTTTGTAGCTTGCTTTTGCATCTTGCTTTTACAGCACAGGTTGCTGGGGCTGCAGGGACAACAGAGTCACTTTTGAGTCTGCACAGACCTATACGGTTCCATAGATTATCCAGTGAAATCCAGGTATCACTTTTCCAGGTGAGGTCCAGGGTGCACACTGTTCAGTGCCCCAGAGATACCAGATTGGTCGCTTAGTCTTGTGCTGTCTGTGACACCAGCCTTTGGTGTGTATGTTGGGCATTCCCACCTAAAACCTCTGTCCTGCAGTAGGTTTTAAGCACATGTTTTATGAAAGCCTTTGACTAATAAGTTTCCCATGATGAGGAATACTTTTAATGAGCTTGCTTAGCGGATAATTGCCCTCACTGTTAAAACCAAAACATGATTCTCTCTTTGTTTACAGCTTGACTCTCCTGAGTTTCAGTCTTCCCATCCTGGACTTTGCTCCACCTCTGTTTGGCAGAGTTAAAGCCCTTCAGAGTGAAATTTTCCCACATGCCTTTGGAGACTAGAAGGAATAATTTCCTAATCTTCTCTTTCAAGAGGGCAGTGATAATTGAGGACTCTATTGACTTTTACATGGTTTGTGTTTGGGAACTTTTAGAGGAGTCGTAAATTGTTCCTTTTTTATCATTGTACAACTGCTGCTAGTACTTGCTATTTGCTGTGTCTACATGTAAGGATGTGGTCCCAATTCTCTTAAAGGTCCAGCATTTCGGGCTTAGATGGACAGCTGAAGGATTGTAGATTTGGTTTTGAGAACTTCATAGAAAATGACATGCCTTAGTGAAAGCACTCACCTCCTTGGAAGGTTTTGTAAATTGTTTGTAATTTTTAGTGGCTCCTTTTCAAGTGGTACTGTATCTCCAGTGGTTTCGAAAGCGGCTGTAGGCTGTGCTGGCTGTGCTGTATTCTACCATCTTTCATCATCTTCAGAATTTTCTTCACTTTCCTTCATTTGATTTTGCTGAGAAATTTCAAGACATAAGAGGAATGCCTCAGATGAATGAAACTGATTAGATGATTCCTAAGAAGCAGACACTGTGCTTTCTGTGGGAATTTTTCTAAGCTTTAAACTAGTGGAGGCTCTTTCACCCTACCACAGATTTAAAAGCATTGTATCATATTAAATCTAATGTTATCTATCTCTTGAAAATAGGCATATTGTGGTAAAATTTCAAATTATGATCTTATCCAAAGAGTCCATGAAAGGATGTGAGCTCTTTTGTAGCCTTATGAACTGTGGCTTGAGGAAGACCTCATCAAGTTCATAATCTTTTGCAGGATGGAGGTGTAAATGTCTTATTTATGATACATATGCACTCACCTGTATTTTTTCTCTTTGCAGCATATATGTTCCTATCTATGTTGGGCTGGTGGGAAATCTCATAAATACCATGATAGCAATAGCGTGGATCCCTTTACATGCTAAACCACAGTCTGACCATCACGTGACAGAGCACAGTAAGTATTAAGAGTTTCTGATAACTAGCATATGAATAGGGACAGAGGATTGATTTAAGGACTGCTTAAGCAGTTGAGGTTGAATTTAAGACCAAAAAGGCACCAACTTTGAAATGCTGACATTTTAATTCAGTGTGGAAGAGTTTTAGTTCCTACCTGTCAACCACTCTGATACACAGAATTGCAGGCTTCCAGCACAGTGCTTGCTGTTCATTTCAGAAAAGGTGAACATGGACACCTCACTGGGGCTTAGTTTGATCTGGCATGGGTTGCAATCACATGTCTCATAGGGGTCCTGTGAGACTCCCAACCTCCTGCCATCTACAGAAGACTGGTGTTGCAGTGATGTGTCTTTTTAGAAAGATTTGCGGTGAAACTGAGCAGCCAGCCTCAGAGTTTCTTGTTCCCTGTCTCTAACTTGTGTCAAGTATTATTCAATGTGGCATCTTCTGTAGGCACATCACAGCCTGGCAGCTTGTTTAGCATCAGAGAAATCCTGCGCCTGATGAAGTTTCCAGGAGTAATGGGAGTTTTCTTAATCAAGGTCTTTGCTGGACTTCCTATAGGTAAATCTCGCCTATTACCCATAATTGCTGATGTTTTTAAAATTAGATGTCATACACTGCAGATCAGGCTTGTCTCAAGTTACTGCACACACATTGCATTGGATTATAGAGCAGTGAAGATTCAGCTTCTTAACTTGATGCTGGGTGCTTTCAAATGCTTTCAGAGGAATAGGGTCAAAACTCGGGTATTTCATGGGAACCAGACTACTTGTCACAGGTTGCTTCTGCAACTTTTGGCAAATCCCTCAATCTCTCTGCTCTATCCCCTTGGCTGTAAATGCTGTTTCTTCTTGTTTGTCAGTTTTACTTAGGCTATAACCTCGGGAAATCATTTGTGCTCTGCCAGAAACACTGAGGTTCTTGATTTGATTGAATGATTGTGAGGACCCAAACCTTTTTCTCCACAATTAAAAAGTATTGCTGAGCAAGAAGCTGTGGCTTCTCTAACTGTTGGCTGCTTGCAGGGGAGCCACACTATGTTTCTTCCCTTACATGTTGATGATGATGTTTGTTCTTCTTTATATATTCAGTTCATTTTTTTTATGTCATGGTAGGAACCCACTGGTATCCCAAACACATCCTCAACCTGTCTGTTTTCCATACTCAGACATCAAACCATACCTCTTACTGAGCAGAAATCACCAGCACTCGAACATGCTGGTGAATAGCTGACTGAATGAATCTTTGGCTGCCTAATCCTTTTGGAAAACCTGGTGTTATGATTGCTTTAACACCTGCATCCCATTTTAATGAAATAGGGTTTTGCAGTGAGCCATGGGGCTCTGCATCCCACCACATTTGCAGTCCTGTGCAGGAAGGCTGAAATGGGCTCCCAGAGGCTGTGTTCACCTTCTCACACTGGGTCTTTGTAAGGATTGCTCAGCGCTCCTGTCAGATATGTCATGCTGGTTTTCTGAAAACTTAGCATGTACTTGTGTATCTCTTTGGTGCTTTTCCTCATCCTTATCGCATCTTGCTCACACCATTTACCTGCCTCCTGCTGCATGACCCTAGTTACTCATCCCACTGTTACCAGCTGTTCTAAGAAGTTTACCTGTTATTTAGACTCCCTAAACAAAAGGCAAGGTTTCTGAGAGCATTTTTTGTAATTTTCTATTTTATTCCTGTTGAAAACCTGAGCCTTGCCATATGGATCCGGGCGGCTCCTGTGTGGGCTTTTGGTGTCTCTGGAAGAGCCTAGGGACACACCACCCTACTGAGCCCACCCTGCGGTGGGTGCATTACTCTCATGGCTGCATTCAGCTGACCTGGAGCCTACCCAGATGGGACCTTTTGAGATCTTTGTATGAAATGCTTGTTCCAATAAGAATAAAATCATTTAAGATCAACCTGAGGTCTGCTTTGTGGGTTTCACCAAGAAATGTATTGCTGGCAGGAAAGAAGCCCCTTAATTGCTGAAAGAATAAGGGAAAGGGGGTCTCCTTTATTCAGACAGCTTTAAGTGACCATGCAGACATGGGGTGACACCCATCTAAGGAAGAGACTTCTGCACCTCAAGGGAGCTGTGTAATGCATAATGACAATTGCAACTGATCTGAAAGATATCAGTTCATTTGGAGGAGAGAGACCCAAATCTGCCTTAACTCAATGAGGGCCTTCAAAAGGGGAGAAGAGCTGCAGAAGCTGGCATGTGCTACCAGGAAGAAGCATCAGGTATGTAGGAAAGTGAGTCCCCTTCTAGGTGGTACCTGCAGAGGAGTAGAAAAATGAAGGGTGAGCACCCACTTCGATCTAATCTTCCTGCAAGTGAAGCAAGTGTGGTTTTTCTTTCATTTCTTCAAGTGTGCCTTTTATAAACATGTGCGACTCTGTTGCCTGGTTTGGATGTTGTGGGTAAATACTGTTATTTGCATGTAACCTTAAGCTGTCTTGGGCTAAGAGCAATTTTAAAGTAACTGGGTAACAACAGGGTGCTCTCGGCACAGGGGTGTGGCAAAGCCATAAATCTTGCTGATACCCTGCTCCCTGACACCTTCGCCAAACATTCAGAAAGTAGCAGAGCAGGGTGCTCTTCCTGACCCGTCTCTCTCCCTCAACACCATGGAGGTGCAGCTATCCCAATTAAGGGAGGAAGGAGGTGTCTGCAGTGGGGGTTCAGGAAGGCTTTGTGACAGATCATGGGGTGGAAGGGTGGTGATCCTCCACCTCCAGGCAAAAGCTTGTGGTACTTGGAGGGAGGTCCTTGCTGCTGTAGGTACTCCACTGGTAGCAGCACTGTTGGGCTATTGGATGTAGGGGTATTGCGCTGGTTTGCTAGTTAGTGTAAAACACTAATCTGCAGTTTGGGATTGCTCCCCACACGCTTCCAGGAAATGCTAGCAAATGGCATCTTCCCATGCTTACTTTGCCAGGCCACAAGCCATCTTCTCAGTTCTCACACATTATCTCCTAGGCTCTGTTTCCTTCAGAAAGGAGAGGACCACAGCTCCCTGTTTATCCAAGTCTTTGTACCTTGGAGGATCCTACATGGAAGGACAGGGCCCTTAAATGTCATCTGGTCTCTTCCCCTTTTCCCCAGCAGGATCAGTGCTTTCCATTTGACATGTGGTGGTGTTCACATGCAAAAAGCTCCAGTTTTCTACTGTCTTGGTCCATCTGAGGTGCACAAAACACCAGGAGAGGCAGCAGCCTGTGCTGATTCTGTGTGTGCTTTCCTGACTGTTTGAGTTGACACTGCTGTCGGTCCACACAAGAGAGATTTCAAGTGCTACCAGCATCACTGCTGAGCTGTGCACTGAAACCAGTGTATTTAGGCTCATGTCACTGGGTTGTTCCCCATGGTGGAAATCAAAAGTCAGGCAAAAGGGTCACGTTTGCCAATCAGATTATTTTTATGGTTACAGTCTTGTCTGAGCAAATGTTTTCTTGCTGTCTTAATGGTTGGTCTGGCTTCGGTGATACAAATATTTACCAGTTTATAATAAACATCTGAATCTACAGCCTACATAGTCACATTATTTAGAGATTAAAGTAAGTGGGATAAAAAAGTTAACATTTAAAGATTCAAATTACTACACTGACTTTGAATAGGATTCTGCTCATGTTTATACCCAGTCCTGACAACCTCAGGGAGAGCTACTGACTCATTCTGGGGGTAATTAGGAGCAGGGGCTGGGGTACTCTATGCAGTACAAGTACATTGATGTATGCTTTTCATTAACCCTCCCTCTAGGTTTGTTTCTGATTATGTTTTCCATCATCTCTATGGACTTCTTTGGCTTGGAAGCAGTGGAGTCTGGATACCTAATGGCATACTTTGGTGCCCTTCAAATGGTAAGTGGCAGATCCCCTCTTGTCCATTGCTATCCAATTTGCTGCATTTTTGGACATATTCCTCTTCAAAATCCAGGTGTAATATTGACAAGCAAATTCTAGGTTTGTGACATGTCACTTGGATTGCATAGATGACAAC
>VZRI01012108.1:121569-132468 GCA_013397515.1 Upupa epops | reverse complement strand
AGCACAGTGGCCCTTAATTCATCCTGTTTGTTGCCCAAGCTCTGTGCATTTGCATAGAGACACTTCAGCTGGGCAGGCCATGTTCTCCTCTTGTGCCAATTCCCCTTGATTTCCTCAGACTGTCTTTGTGCATCCCCCTGGCTTGCCCCAGGACAAGTAGAGGGCCCTCTCTGGCTCTCAGTCCCTCTGCCTTTGGTGAGCTACCCCACTGTTTGTCACCAGACAGCCCGAGACTATTAACCCTTTCCCCCTTCAAGCCCAGTTTAAAGCCCTATTAATGAGCCCTGCCAATTCCTGCCCCAGGGTCCTTTCTCCCATTGGCACAAGTACATCCCATGAGTTGTTTGCTGCTCTGGTGCCCTGTAAACAGCTGTGATTGTGGAATCCAAACCCCTGCTGATGACACCAGTCCTAGAGCCATGAATTGAGCTGTTGGCTCTTCCTAAATGTCCCCCCGTCCATCACCGATGTTAGAAGGATAGAGGAGAACACAACTTGAGTCATTTAAATCCAGAATATCAAAACATACCACCTCATGGGATGTTCATACAATTGTGTCAGTGGGGTTTTTGATGACTCATTTTTCCTTTAGGCAGCTTTAAGTGCCTTGAAACAGTTTTCAGATCAAGGACTGGATCCAATGGAAGGGGCTATGAAGGCTGAAAATGGCTCACAGGAGAAGTAAGTATCATTGCAATCTTCTGCATGCTAATATGTGTGTGGCTTGGTAGACAAGAGATGGCAGCTCAGAGCCCTTTTAAGCCTGGGCAAAACTATTTCCAACTGAATTTACATTCAGCTTGTGACAATTTGAGAGGATAAACACGATTTCAGGTTTAGCTTGACTGGTAATGTTTACTAATGAGCTGTGAGGCAGCCAGACTTCCTATGGAAATGCTCAAGGAAAGGTTTGTCTTTTCACTGTATGGATTCTGTCTGCTGACAGCCTGACACGGCTTTGGTCAAGTGTGTTGTAGCACATTATATTGTCTCTAAATAAGGATAGTTATATGAAGTCCTTATGTTTGCAAGATGAATTCCACCCTAGAGATTTTAAAAGTTAAAATGTCTTTATTGTCTTAAAAAGCTCTTTGGTTGAGTATTAGCTTTCAGTAGCAGACAACAGAAGCAAGATTCACACTGGATTTTCAGCTATTTAAGAAAGCAGGATTGTCAGTCCAGCACAGATTTCTTTTTCCAGCCTCCGGTCTGTTTATGTAAAAAGGTAGTCTTGTGTTCCTAAATACACTGGGAAGTAACAATAAAATAACAAGACTAAAAGAGTCTTCTGGTATGTGGGATTTTCAGGGGATATTTCATGGCTATTTATGAGCTAATTTAATCAGAAAAAATTTTCCGTGTGATCTCATCCCTATAGAATTTGAACATAAATATTGCTGTTTCACTTTAAAATGTTACCTTCCACAGTGACCTTTGAGTCTCATGTGCCATCTGGCAATAAACATGTCTTAAAGATGTGCAACCCCAGCCCTTACCACTCTTGTTGATGTATTAATCTTTCAGACAAGTCAAGCATCTGGGAGAGAAAGCAGACAATAAACAGACTAAGTCAGGCACCAATTCTCAGGACTGCAAGGATTCAAAGGCTGTCGTCTAGGAGCTTCCCAGCACCCATAGCCGCCACTGCATCCTTATAAACCTGTCAGCACGCAATAGAGTAGATGTGTACAAGGAAATGAATGACTAATACCATTATTTGATTCTTATGTGAAGACAACACCATGCTAACACAAGAGATTCTATACATGGGACTGTTTAACCAACTGTGGAAAAAATCAAATCAAATATTTCCCTTAGAACTCAGTATCAGAGCATAACCCAACTGCCCAGTTGGCAGAGGAAACTTGATCGTGTTCCTGAAGTTTGAAATAAGAACTAAGTAACAAAAAATGCTAGGAAAAAGACCCTGATCACTTTAAAAAGTGTTAATATTAAGGAAAACAACTCAGCATTGGATCAGTTACACAATTTTTTTGTAGCATAAAGTTCAACTTACTGTTTTTTAAATAATGCTTGAATCTTTAAAAACTAATCAGGGGCAGTGCTGTGAGAATTGCAGTTGTCTTCATATATAGTTCTGCAGCCGATCTTTTTCTGCAGACATGCATTCTTCGTTCTCTACGAATATGTATGACTTTAAGTTGCACTACTCAGAGTTGTATGCAAACAGAAGTGTAAGCCATGGTGAGTATTTGCTTCCCATGAACAGATGTCAGTTATGAACAGCATTGCTATTCTCCAGCAAAAACACAGGTATTATTTTCGTTACCATAAACAATTAAAGAAGCACCTTGCCTTCGAGCAACATTTCCCCCTTCAGTCCTGCTCTGTTTTGTGAAGCAGCACAAGCCCCATTCTGTGTGTCAGACAACCCACTGTCTGCATTGACTGAGTGTTGCTAATCTCTGCATTTGGACCAAGAGCAAAAGGTAGGACTGTCAAGCCAGGGCTGAAAAACTGTCGATATAAAGATCATTCTGTTGTGAAAGGAGCAGCAGCAGAGGTAAGACCCGGGGCTGTTCTATACCAGCACATTTCTCTTCAGTGTGTGGCCAAATGCAGTAAACCTACCTCAGTTCATGTGTGCAATGCCAGTGTTGTCTCTTTCTTTATCATTCACAGGTAGGATGACCAAGCAAAACAAAGTGAAAAAAACCCCAAGCAATTTACAAACTAGTGAATGACTGGCTACCAGGCTACAGCCAGGGTCCAGCCCATCCTTTCCAATGCTAATGTCTTCCTCAGACTCACTGTGCTAGGCAGTTGTCCTATCACTGTAATTTGTTTACCCCAAATACGGATGTTATTTCATGGAAAACTCATACAGTAACTGCATAAAGCTTCCCCCACCTGCCTAGCAGTCACAACAGCATTGTGCAACACTTGTAAACCAGAACTGCAGCCCAAGTGACTCATGAAAGAAAGCAGCAAACCAGAAAAGTAAGAAGTGCTGTGAGGTGCAGTAGGCTGGACTGGTTTAGAGTAGCATCATGCTTTTACAGAATCAGCAGTTACTAAAAACTGGGAGCCCTTTTTTCTAGTTTGTATTTCTCATGAGTATGATTCACTCTACCCCTAGCTGATGAGGAGCCTCAGTAATGAAAGTTTGCACAAAAGGGGTCTAACTCCACCGAAGAGTTTGGACAAGCTGAACCTTTCTGTTCCCACAGGACTGGGACATCTCTCAGAGGCATTTGGCACCTGCAGGCTCCATTATTCAGGCAGTGGCACACACAAACTATTAGCTCCTAAATACCACCTCATTATTCAGGCAGTGGCACACACAAACTATTAGCTCCTAAATATCACCTTTCTTAGGGGTATGTTACCTGCCTCACTGGCACCAGAGTGGAAATGCTACTGCTCCTTCTCCTCACAGCCAGCTCAGAGAACTCAGTACCAGTGCTTTGGCAGTACCTGCCAGTATGCAGAATACAAATGGCATCACTGTCCTCTCCCGTGGAGAACAAGAACAGAAGAAGAGCACAGTCCTTGACAAACCTGGCTTAAGGGCATTTCCCCTTGCTTGGGACAATGTGACAAATAAGGTCATGGACACCTTGGTATGGAACTGATGGAGATACTACACCTGAGCTCTGGGGTGGCATTGTGGTGTCACTGAGGCACTTCATGTGTCCTGTCTCAATGAAAAGGTTTCATCCTGTCCACCTGCATGTCGGGCACAAGATATTTCTCCAAGAGAACCTTGCACTGTTCATACATGAGTGTGGGTGAATGCAGTTGACATGCAGTTGGACATGATCACTTGGAACCTCCCAAGAGCCTGAGGACAATTCTTGCACCAAAGATGTTGCAGCAGCCAGTAGACTTGTCTCTGATTTGCAGTCCTGTTGGTTCACGGCTGTTCCTATTATTTCCTGAGCTGGCAGCACCTGAAAGCTGATGAGGAGGGCTTCAGTCCAATGATCTAACTCCCAGGTTATGTTCCTTCTGGAACCTGGTTGTTTACCTGCTTTTTCTTTATAAAATCAGCTAAGAGATTGTAAGTAGGGGCATGTGGAACAGAGCAAATTTGAATCTTGTTTAGTAATTAGCTAATGGTGAGCACTGGAGGAAAGGCCATATTTTTTAATGCTATTATTAGTTCTCAAAGGGTTTTCTACAGTGGTTAATGTTCTTTAAATTTTCCTTTTTTAGATTATATTTTTTTCTTGAAGTAGAGACTCTTTTCAAGCTTGTTGCAAAGCACTGAGAAGAGTTCCCTGTTTAGCACATGTGCCATGGCTCTTGTCTTGCATCTCAGAGCACTTTCAAGGATGAGCAGATGCTCTGTTTTACAGCTGTGGATCTGAGGTGCAAACAGGTGCCTGAGAACAAAGCACAAATAACAAACAAGGCTTAGGATCAGCCTCTCCAACAGGTTCTAAAGGCACCTTGAAATTTGTGCTCAACTCTTTCAAGACTTGGAACCCAAATTGTCATCAGTTCTGGACCTATAACACTAAATAATCAGAAGAAATTATGCTATAAATAAAATAGGACCCTCAGATATCCCCTCAGAAAATCTCCACTGCTTCTGGAGGTCAGTGGACTAGAGAACTTGAACAGGAAAAGGCTCATCCCTGAGCAGATGGGGGTAGCTGATACGATGCAAAGGATGAGAATCTCCATGGTTAATTTTATATCTGAGTTATCATCTTAAATTGCATACTGGCCTGTCAACAACTCAACACGCTCTGTAAGTTGCTGTTCTCGCCTTGACATATATAGCCCTGATCTCCAAAGGAGCAGATGTGCTGCTCCCAATAAATGCAAAACACTGGGGCAGTGTGGGGGCCATACAGCTGGAGAGGAGGGTGCAGATTCTGTCCCAGCCACTCCAACATTCACCTTCTCTTTACAATGAAACTACATTTATCCCTCAGCTAGAGTAACCACTGAACTCAAGAGAGGGCTCTGCCAGCATAACTATTTCTGCCAATTGATCTCACAGTCAGAGGAAATAAAAGGATTTCAAACTCATCAGCAGCATTTTTAAGGGTCTTTTGGAAACGAGCAGAAAGGCACCTCAGGAGCTCTGTCCGTGCTGCCCTCTCTCCCCTCTAAAGGTTGAGCCACAACAGATTTTTAGAGTCAGTGGGGGAGTAGGCAAAAGGAATGACTGCAAGAATATGGAATCTTCTCCTCCTTAGCCTGAAGTGACAATGAAATCGAATCCCTCCTGAGTGTGTACAGAGCCCTTGATCTCTCTGACAGGGCTTTACTACGTGCATTTTATTGGTGGGTGGCTGCTTGTTGTTCTCATCTCTCTGTCCTGCTCCAATTCCCCACAAAACAGCAGAAAGTTTCATGTTTCCTGCAGTGAGAGTTGAGCAAAAGTTTTCAGCTGCATTTGTTTTTCAGTTAGTAGACTGAGGGTTGGGTTTCTGTTTGTTAGTTTCAAAACTCTATGTAAAACAACCCCACACTTCATGATAAAATGTCCTTCTCCTTTCCAAGAAATACCCCACATTTTCCCACTCACAGCTGCACCCCATGAGCAGGTAATATTGTCCTTTGCAACCCCTGAGAAAAATAAGTCAACGGTAGGAGGTTATTTTTTTAATGATGAGTAGGACAGTGGCTACATCAGAGCCCCGAGTATGACATTGCATGATGGTTCTGTGTGACTGGAGGAAACAATTAGTGACTGTCTCTTGCCAGCCTTCCAACTCAAACATTGTGAGTTACCTTCACTGAGCAATCATGTGGATGTGGACATCTCCAGAAGAGCTGAGCTGGAATTAGAAAAGCATGTCTTAAGTACCAGCTTGCTCTGCCCATCTCTCCTTGCAAGCAGTGAAGCTCATGGTGAAGGGCTAAGCAACTGCCAGGAAGAGGAAGGCACAGGGAAACAAGCTCCCCTCTGAGTATTTACCTCCTGTGCTGGTCCCTTGCTGTGTGGAACTACATTCCTGAGGCAGGTCATGAGCAGAGCCAGTGTGTATGTCAGGAGGTATAGGTGTGTGAGGAGTTTCGGTGGAGTGATTCGCAGGGTTTGTTTCAGTCAAAGAATAAACAAAAACGAGCAGTTTTGCCAAATCTGGAAAAAGGGACAATGCTGGCTTTTAAAAATTGAGTTAAATGGGTGTTTCTCTATGTTTTATGTGTGATTTCATTGCATGTGCAAACCACACTGCACTGTTACCTATATGCTTGTGTGCTTGCGTGTAAGCAGAATCAAATTGCACATCATAGAGCCACTGAATGAATCAGGCTGGAAGGGAGCTCAGAGGTCATTTAGTTCCAGCTTCTCAAAGCAGCAGATTGCCCACATGTCCATCTCCATTTCTATGCCTGTTCAGAGTACTTTGATTTTAGCCATGTGAACTATTTCCTACTACAGGCCCTTTAGGACACTGAAGCTGGATGAGCCCTTTCTCCCAAGAAGGTTCAGGGATTCTTACCAGTTTGGACAGGGTACAAAGTGCTGGTGAAGAAGGAACTTCTGCTGACAAATTCTGATTTTCACTCAGTAGCTAAGACTGGCAATGAACTTATCCCTCTGCACCTTGCTCTGGAGAATGCCCTGAGCCACAAGGCTGCAGTCTCTGCTGAAGCAGGGAACCACCTATCTCTCCAGCTGGTCCTTTAAAGTTTGGGCAGATCTATTCAGCATTCACTTACTCGGTCAAAAAGGTAACTATTCCTATTACCTGGTGTTTAGAGTACTTGCATGGTAGGATTCAAGGAGCTTAGTGTCCCAAGTTTTTTCCTTAAAATAGTTAATACTAGTATTAGCATAGCACGAGGCTAATCCATGTTCACTTTTGTACTCTCTGAACAACAACAGATAGTGAATTATCCAATATAAAATGAAATGGTTTCCATGGAAAGTTATCCAGTGACTTCCAGGTTTTGGTGCCTAAAGTTTTATCAGAAGGTGGAAAAGTGTATTCTATCTGCTAATGAAAGGCATGAGCAGTGCAACACAAATGCATGGGAATCTCACCCTGTGCACCTTGCAGTTCTGCCTGGCCTGCCAAAGCACGTGGGAAGGACAGCAGCTGGATATGATGTCTGCTCCCACCCCACCAGGGAACAGAAGTCTTTTTTTCTGAGGAGGACACCACCTTCCTTCATGAGTGCTGCCTACTGAGAGATGGACTTCCCCTTGAGCAACAAGTGATGTAAGCCCAGGAAATGTCTAACCATGATATGCTCAGCATCTTTACCTTCATTTTCCTGGATTTGTGGAATCAGAAACCATCTAGTGTATCTGAGGTCAAGAGGGAGCTATGCTCTAACAAGTAGCTTGCTTTTATTTTCCTTCTTAATTATATTTTTAAAAGGGAGTATTTGGTTTTTCTCTTTAACCCAGAAGTTGTGTTATAAGATAACACAGAGCTCCAAGTTTCCGTGGCATCACAGCTCTGTTTTCCCTTGCATAGTTGGTTTCTCTGGTTTAATGTTTTATTTGTGTTTTATAACTTGGATCCGTTCAGATTCACTCTGTCCAGTTTCAGAGAGAAAAGAGTGCCCCCAAAGTGAAGAGCAAAAAGGGTGAACACACTGCAAATAAAATTAGCAGTTTGCTTTTATTGCTGAAAGCCTTCACCAAAGAACAACTTGTGCAACATTGCCACAAGCCCAAGGAATCTTAGCACAAAGAGTCAATAACTTGATAAAACCCAGCCCTCCAGTGTTATGCAATTAAAGGTTAGGCAGGGTAATAAGAGATTTCATTTACCTCGGGGAGATATTTGTCAAATTTTGAAGTAACAGAATAAATACTTCCTGTGCTTTTCTTGCCAAGTGAAGGGGCTTCAATGTTTCCTCCGGTACAGAGGAAAAGAGTGTTTCTCTGGAAGTGACGTGCATTCCGCAAGCCCAGATATGCTACCTGCAGGCTTTCTCCAAACTCCGTAATGAGGTGATTTTTCTTGTAGCAGCCAGGAATGGCAGTGGAATGAGCCCATGTGTGCTTGTTTGATGGGAGCTCAGTTATTGCTAATTATTTACACAGCACCACGCATGTGCAAGGGTTTTTATACCCAGAATATAATACCCCCAAGCCTGCAAACCAAATGGCCCAGTCATACCAACACTTTTTCAGCTTTTGCAGGGCTAAGTACCTGGGCTAATCCAGTGATGTCATTGTAAGTGCTCTGCTTGGAGAGGAAGTGTTGGCAGGATTAGGCTGTAGCTAAAGCGTGAAGTGATCATGGGTGATGAGGGAGGAGAGGGCAAGTGTTCCAGCAGTAAGGTCATGCTGTTGCTTGGGTTATAACAAAGGTGTCGGGGGTTAGGACATGTTAAATGTTTTATTTTATTTATGATCCTGTTACCAAGAAGGAAAAGCTCAGCTTTATGGGCCACATGAAAACAGTGAGCTGCTGAGGAGGAAGACTCACTGGGAGCAGCAGCCTGTTATGTGAGGAAGAGGAGTCCTCAGGTAGAGAGGGATGTGCAAGGCGAGTCTTTGTCTGTTCAGAAAGTCTCCATCCTCTGCTGCAGACAGCACATAGCCACTATGTCCCTGAAAGCTTGTCTTTCTTCAACTGAGGACATTTTCAGAAATTTCCCGGTACATTTCCAGATCTTGGCAAGACAGACACATCTGTGACATTTTGCTGGTAGCTTCCTTAGCTGAGGAAGATTGCCAGTGAGTGCTTGTGCAACTGTTTATGCTACAAACCAAAGCACACAACTGCCAGTTTCACTCCTACAATACAGAGAGCTTTTTTTCCCCTCTTAATTGGAAGTGTGGAACACAACAAAGCTTTTAAAAGCTGAGAAAACAACCAGCTGAAACAAGTAGTAAAAGAGACATCAGGAATGACAGCCAGTTGGCTCTGTGCCTAGACAGGTAGCCAGGGCATGCTGTCTTTAAAAACAACCTACAAGGTCTAGGAAGAATATAGGATTTGAAGAGCAGGGGAGGGCTACTCCGATTGCAAGGCCTGTAAGGCTGGATAAGGCTCCAGAGAAAGGCAGTGGCAGCAGAGGACTGAGTCACCTGGTCTCAGTGGAAATCTAGGGGAGGTTTTTTCAGGTGAATAGGTTTGCACTGAAGTGTGGGACTGCTGCTCTGCAGTGGAAATGGGAAGAGAGGCAGACCAGAGCATCAGCATCTCCACTCCACCAAGAGCTGTACAAATGGACCAAGCAGCTAGAGATAGCCACTGCCTTTGGGGAGGTGGTGCAGGATCCTGTAAACTGACCGCAGTTTTGATTTGCTGACAGCTCAGGGGGTTAAAATCTAAGAGAAAACTGTTCTTGTTGTGAAGTAACGAAGTGGCAGAAATGAGCTGAGGAGCTTGTAGAAGAGAATTAGCTTTCAGTCTCTTTCTGCAGCATCAACACTTGGAGTTCTCAGTATTTCCTGGGAACTGCATGTGTGCTGCAGTAGTTAAATGAACAATAGACACCCTGCTTCTGCCCTGGAGGAGTGAGGCTGGCACTGACACAGAAACAGGTATCACCAACCCCCACTTGCCTGAACCTCATACCAGCTTCATCTCCCTCTGGTTTGTGAGGCTCTCCTCTTTCCTGAGCTGGTCTCTGACACAGGACTACAGTTGTTCCTGTATGGTTTCTAAAGATTTTCCATAATTCTGGCAAACAGCTGTGTGTTTGATACCCTGTGGATGATCAGACTCAGATACTCTACACTTGTTCTGCCCTTTCTGCTGTTAAACCTGTTCCAGACAGTACTGCTGATTTCTCTTACCAGTGCCACAATTTTTGAGTGGAATGTTTACATTTTTATTAGTAATATGCTTTGGATTCTACTTAAAAAGAACTGGTGATGTAAGCAGCCAGACCTTCCTGACTGAAAAATCTTTTACACGTGACAAATACAAAACTGCCTGAGCAACAATTTCATTCTGAGTTTTTCCTTCACTGTACAGACAGCTTTTGATGTCAGAACCCCGTAGGTATTTACTCAGTGTATTGGCTCTTGAGATCAAGGATTTATTGGCACAAGGTACTTCAGCCTGTCAGTCACAGCCAAACGAGCTATTGTCCTCACAGACTAGCTGTTTGCCTCTCCCTTCACACAGGTGTTGTTTCTGACCTCCAGCACTGACAGTGTCACACACAGTTCAGCTGTAACACGTGCGCAGAACACAAGAGACAGCACCTGCAGCATTCACATCCTTTATCATCACAAAATTATTCAAGCTGGCAAAGCCCTCTGAGCTCATCCAGCCCAGCCCAGGCCCTAACATAACCCCATCAGCCAGACCAGGGCACTCAGGGCCTCAGCCAGGCTGTGCCTTCAACACCTCCAGGCATGGGGACTCCACGACTGACCTGGGCAGTTCATTCCAGGCTTGGATCGTCCTTTTTGTGAGGAAGGGCTTCCTAACATCCAACTTAAGCCTCCCCTAGCAGGTTCAGGCCCTGTCCTCTTGTCTTGGGATCAGTTGCTTGTGAGAAGAGCCTGACTCCCACCTGACTACAACCTCCCTTCAGGTGGCTGTAGAAAGGAAGGTGGTCCCTTTTGAGTCTCCTCTTCTTCAGGCTAAACAGCACTGGCTCCCTCAGCCTCTCCTCATCAGCCTTACCCTCCAGTCCCTTCCCCAACCTCATTGCTCCTCTGGACCCTTCCAGTTCCTCAGTCTCTTGAAGTGAGGGGCCTAGAACTCTCCCCAGAGGGGAGGCTTCTCCAGTGCCCAGTACAGGGGGAGAATTCTAACTGTAGTATCACAGTATCATATCACAGTATCACAGTAATGATGAGGCTGGAAAAGACCTTAAAGATCATCCAGTTCAACCTAAAACCAACCAAGTAAACCTAACATCTAACATCTACCTCACGCCACTCAGCACTTCATCCAGCCTAACCTTGAACACCTCCAGGGCAGTGACCCAAACACCACTGTGTGCAGCCCATTCCAAAACCGGATCACTCTTTCAGTGAAAAACTTT
>VZRI01012108.1:22403-113771 GCA_013397515.1 Upupa epops | reverse complement strand
TGGCTTCTATCCTGCAGCCAGTTCACAACCCACCTCACTACCCAATCATCCAGTCCAGGCAGTGGCCTCAGTTTGGCTGTGAGGATGCTATGTGAGACTGTGTCAAATGTCTTGCTGAAGTCAAGATAGACCACATGCATTGCTCTGCCATCATCTATCAAAGGGCTGGAACACCTCTCCTACAAGGACAGGTGGAGAGAGTTTGGGTTTTTTAGCCTGGAGAAGAGAAAGCTACGGCAAGACCTTATTGTGGCCTTTCAGTATCTGAAGGAGGCCTGTCAGGTTTCATCCCCAGTATGTAGTAGAGTTTTGTGGTATATGCATCTGGTACAGTCTGACCTTCGGTTACATGGCAAGTGAAAAACCAAATCTTTCCATGCCCAATCCAGATTAAGTCAGCTCGGATTTGTGTCAGGTTGCCCATGTGTATTTCCTTTGCGATTGTACCCTACAAGGCAAGGGTTTAGTTCACCCTAACTTGTGTGTTGCTTAAACGGAAGACATGAGAATGGAATTTCGTTCTGAAACACTTTTATTTCTCCACTTTTTGAAAATGGTAGATCAGATTAAAATTCACAAAATCAGTCATAGACTCTCTTTGTCAAATTCCAAGGCAATTATACTCTTACTGGTTAAGAAATACAACACAGAGGAAAAACATGTTTTCACAGTGACCTGGCAGCTCACTAGCTCAGAGACAGCCTATCCGTACCAGATCTCCGAAGCAATCCTGAGTATTTCACCCAGCTGTGATGGATAGTGCTGACACACACAAGACAGAGCCACTGGTTGTAGCTCACAGAGTTAGTAACATCCCTCGGAGTAACCAACAGGTGTCCTGTTATTCCAGAAGCTCTGAATGGTCTTACCCCAGTTGTATCCTAATGAAACTCAGTTTTGTTTGCATCCACACTGACTGTCCAGAGACCTTTTATTTCTGTGGGTTTCTATGGCTCTTCTTCCCTGTTGCAGTGACTGGGTGACTGCAGATGTGGCTACAGCACCGGGAGGTGAGCACCCAGCTGCTTACCCAGTGCTTTACACATTTCCTTGAGAAAGAACTGTTGCTTCTTTCTCAGATGGCACTCCATTGATCTGTTTGCCGATACTGATGTCCATCCCTTTGCTGATGGCTCAGAATGATTTTGCAGACATCCTGATAACAAGATGTCTTGATGATTACAAAAGTACTTGCTGGGTGACTTTCTGAGTACTCCTCTCTTTACTAAGGCAGCTTCTCTTTATGAGGAGTTACTGTTAGAGGAGGAGCCCTCTCCTGTGGCACAGATGTCATTGTCAATAGTCAAACTTCCTGAAACTGGTAAGCAAACACAGCCTGAGCAGCTGAATGCCTCTGCGTCCACCCAGACGGGCACGCGGCTGGCAGCCCTGGGCATGCTCGGACTCAGCAATCTGTGCCTGTGCCAGGCAGATGGCTTTCTCTGTTGAACACCTGGGCATGCTCTTTGTCTTCCTGCTTTGGGTTTTTTCCCCAGTAGGTGTGGTGTTTGGGTCCAGCAGTGTTCTGGTCTGTCTTGTGTTGTCATTCAGTCTTGCTGGTTGCACAACTGATGGAGTGGGGATGGGATTAACAAAAACCTTTTCTGTCTCCTGTAGCTGTATCTGCACTAGTAACTCAAACTCTGCCAGCTCTGAGACCTTTAGGTGTGCTCTACCTACAGCCACACTCCTGAACATTTATGCCCACTAAAGCATGGGCTAGTCTGTTTCCATGTCTTGTAGCCTGTATCACCTCCCAACACAAGCTGCTAGAATTTGAGGAGACTGCTAGTTGGGAAAGAACTGTTCCAGGGGCCACACCAACAATTTAACCACACGAGCATGTTCTGGAGCCTGGGCAGGTCCCTTGCTGCTATTTAACTGATACAGGACTAGTCAGCATGTCCTGCACCATTCTCCTTCGCTTCTTTACATGCTACTCAGAACATATTTAACCCTGTGTCCAGTCTAAGAACTCCAAGATTCAAGATTCAATTACTCAAGGGCAGACATTCCCAGCTGGTAAAAAAAAAGTGCTTCTGGGCAGCATTTCTGAGGACAGTTCTGTTGGCAGAGCTGGCCTCATGTACACACACAGAAAGCAGCCAGTTGTGAGAGGGAGTTTGCAGAGAATCTGAGACTTCTGTTTGTTTTTTAGGGCACATCCAGCTCTTGGTGGTACAGCTGGAAGCTGGGATGTTCTGCTGGTATCTGGAAGTCCATGGGGCAGGAATGGCTGGTTTCATCTCTTGTTCAGCTCTTTGGCCATTCAGAGCACAGGGACTGTGAGTGGCTGCCATGCAGGTGTATGGACAAGGTGAGGTGAATCGTACCTGCAGCATGAATGCTTTTTTTTTATTCCAGAATGCCCTTTGACCTGAGAGGTTCCTAACCACTGCCTGGGTCTGGGGACCCTGAAGCTGATGTGCATCATTCATGTTGCAATCTGTGAGTTCACTGGTGATTTTTTCTCTTTCACATTCTTTGAGAAACAAACAAAATTATTCCAAGTGGGCATGCAGAAGCCTTGCTGCTGTGTTACAGCCATCTCATTCTTCGGCAGTGGCAGACAATCCTCAGTGCTAATAGAACCCTATGAATGGTAGCAGAGGGTTTGCCTGGTGCCTACCCTTTATTAAAGTTAGTAGGATAGTGTTCCTACCTCTTCTACTCTGATTATTGCCAGAAGAATTGGTTCATTGCTGGAGAATTTTACATTGCTTTTGGTAGCTGGTCTCATACCCCATACAAGGAAAAATCACAACTCAGTCAAAGTAGAAGAGGGCATTCCAGCTGGGACTGACTAGGAGAGAAAAAAAACATAAACAGGAGATAATTTAAAAGCAGTTCATGCACTTCATTTCCTCCACTAGTGTTCCACCACCCCAGCTGTCTTCAGATCTATCTGATGAATACCCAGTGTAAAGGACTTACAACACTCACAATGTACACAAATGTGATAAAATTTGTTTCTTATCTCCATGTCAAAGGCCCCCAGGCTGTGGATCACAAATGTAAATGAATGTAACTGAATGCTTTTCCATTTTTGCTTTTGTTTCTACAGTGGGGATTGCAGTGTCACAAACCTTCCCTTCTCTAGTCACAAACAAATGACATCTAGCCATTTTCCATAATAAATTTGAAGAGAGTGGACATTTCTTCCTGTGCAACTTGGTCTAGGTGATCCTGCTGTGGCAGGGGGATTGGACTGGATGATCTTTCGAGGTCCCTTCCAATCCCTAATGATTCTATGATTTCCTTTTAGTTTGCTGGGCTCCTCCTTAACCTTCAGATTCCTATTAGAGCTGGGAAGAAGGAAAACTTGAAAAACAAAAATCCCCTGATGGTTAAACTCACTGCTGAGAAAACCTTTCCTTTGAGCCTCTGAGTACCATTTGCTTCACACTATCTCAAACATCCTGATGCAGTTAATGCCTGAGGAGCTGTTTGCTTCTCCCACTCTTTCTTACATCATACAGGAAGCCCTTGCAGGAAATGAATATTCAGTCAGCCGCCTTCTCCCTCATCACCTAGGGTTCACAAGTCTCAGGCAGGAAGTAAAAAGGAGGAATTAAGGTGGGGTGGGAGCACTAGCAAGGCAGGGCAGCACTGATGAATCACACACCTTGATTTGGATGCCTGGCACAACATTCCTCCTTGCTTTCCAGAGATAATTCTGTGAAGAGATTTCTCTTTCACTAAGCACGAAAGTTTCACCATCCACCCCAAACAGGGCTTTCTCATTCAGGGTTGTGTAGGCTGAGGCTGCTTGGTGTCTGTGTCATCCCAGTGGGTGTCTGTGAAGAGCTACAAAAGAATGAAATACCTCTCCTCGGTTTCATGTGAAAGAATGGGTTCCCAGCCCTTGATGTATCCCCAGCCTGAATATTCTCTTCACCATAACAATGGTGCAGGTTTCTATTCCATGTGGAAAGAGGTTGGTTTCAACCACACTCACCCAACCTGGGAGCAGAGGATGGCTGAGGTTATCCAAGTGAATAAATACCAAGGAAGGCATTGTGAGCGAAAGTAATTAGAAGTTCTTCTCTTCTTCAGTTCTTAGTACCAGAAATACCAGACACACCATTTTAAAGGTTAGACTGTTCAAACCAAAGCACTGCCAGTGGTCCCATGTGCAGCAAGTCCAGAAACAGCAATTCTAAAATCATAGAATTGCACAATGTGTTGAGCTCTGAGGCTCAACATGCCTTCAAAGGGCATCTAGTCATCTCCCCAACAAGAAGGGCCATCTCTCAATAGACCAGATTGCCTGGAGCACCATCCAGCCTGACCTTGAATGGCTCCAGTTATGGGGCCTCCATCACCTCTCTGGTCAGCCTTCCCTGCCCTAGGGATCACCCACCCTCAGATTTAACAACTTTTTCCTCCTGTCCAGTCTCACTCTGCCCTTCTCCAGCTTCAAACCATGACCCCTTGTCCTGTTGTTCCCTGCCCTTGGGAACAGTCTCCTCCTTCTGACAGGCTTCTTTCAGGGGTTGGAAGGTCCCTCTGGAGCCTTCTCCTCTTCAGGAAATGCACAGACTCCTGATGACCTACAAGAGTTTCTTTCAGAGTTGATTCAGGACACAAGTGAGAGTGGCATCATCTCTGCCACCAGGGCTACTTAAAGGATTTTCTCTTTCTGCTGAAAACACAACCCTTTGAAACGGCTTTCTGTGGAAAACATGGTGAATGGAAATGCACCAGTCAGTTCCAGCTCTGCCTCTTCCTGTCTGCACAGCCTGCTCAGCTCCCTTTGAGCTCCCTTGGCAGATGCAGGACTTCTGACTTGCAAATACTGAGGAAAGCACCTTTCCATATCTGTGGAAGTCTCACAGAAAGAGGGTTCTGTTATTGTCAGAGGGAACAAGGAGCTACTGCCAAAGTAAAGTGAGTGGGGACTGTGGGAGCTAGGCAGAGAGTCAAACTCCCGAACTGTTGTCATCACAGTCTGAAACAAGAACACTGATTTTAAAGAAGGTATCAAGTGTCCCCATGAGCCCACAGAGCAGCAGCAGACCCTCAAGATGTCTGTGTAACTCTTCTTCACAGAGACCTACTAAAGACCACACCAGCCCAGGTTTGCTCACCAAGCACCTGCTTCCTCCTTAGGATGCACCAGGCACAGGGTCTGTGCTGCGGCACTGCAGGGTGCAGCATCTTCCAGAGCTTTTCAAACACAGCCCTCTCTCTCCCTTGCAGGTCAGTCATGCTTCCCTGGAACTTGCTGGGAACCTATTTCTTTTTGGGAAAATGCCAATGAAGCTCTTGTCTTGCACAAGAGAGCTTCTCTGTAGGGATCCTGCATGGCCAAGAGAGGCTCCAGCTTTTGCATTATGGCCAACATGTGACAGCACAGGGCTAGACTGGGCTTTAAGGCAATAACAGGCTCTCCTGTGATTAGTAGTGCAGCTATGCTGGTTTGGGAAGTCCTGAAATAATCTGAAACACTCACTGTAGAAGACAGTGAGATGGCAGGTCTGTGGGTGCTAACATCCCCAGGTCCCATTTCAGCCTTCTTCTATCCTTGTCCTGCAGTGATCCAGAAAGAAGGAAAACTCCTCTTTAAAAAACACAAAGTGCAACTAAACCAAACAGCAGGAGCATTAGAGGCAGGTGCTGCAGCAGAGGGCTTGTTTCAGGAGCACTGTTACGGCATGGACCACTGCAGCGCCCAGGGAGAAGTCTACACCCAGCTCAGCAGGGCTTCTCTCAGTGGTGCTCAGCATAGGTGCCATGGGGCAGTCTGTGGGATTGCAGAACCCTACCTGGTGATAGGAGAGAGGAAAGATCTCATGTGGGGATTGTTGGTCCCTGCCTGCCCATGCTGACAAGGTTTGTCTCCTAGTTTGGAACTACCCACCCAACACTCTGCCAAAGCGCAGCCACACTACCTCAGCCCCAGCCACCTTATACAACATGGCACTTGGAGATGAGAAAAGAAACTGTTGGTAAATGTCTGTGTCCAGAATCATCCTTCAACTCCCCCATACCCACATTTCAGCTATTGCTATAAAGGACAGTCTCTTCCTCATTGCCTTCTGAGATCACAATCCTACAAGGATTTGTGCTTCTCATAGCTTCTCTTTGTCACAAGGTCTTTCAGGGAAAGCAGTACTGGATTTCCCAGAACAGGTCACGGCACATGGCCATCTGAAGGAAAGCACAGGCTGCTTAAGGACAGTTAATTCTAACCCCTGTTCCTGCCGGAGGACACAGGAGCTTGAGCCATGTTACTCAAATGGGTCACTGGTCTCAGAGCCTGCAGTTACATACTATTCCTAGCTCATAGAGGATGCTCTGGGGGTCCGTTTAGCTTTCCAGTCCATGAGAACTTCACCCATAGTTTATATTTTCCAATATTTTCATGGTGACTAACGGTGTTATTGAACTCAAAGAAGGACAGTGTTTCTGACCCTGGGCAACCAGCTTGTTTTGCAGGTCCCAGCCTCATCTCTGGCTATCCCCACTTGCAGCCTGTTTTCTGATCACTTCCTTTGTCTCAGAAGCCCTGCAGTCCACTGGTCTCCAGCCTGCCCCACAGCTCCCTGACCTGCTATAAAAGTCCTTTCCAAAAGCTATCACTCATCAGTTTGTTCCTGACGAGCCTAGCTGATCAAAGCAAAAATGTGGCTTATTCCACTTGCCAGTATCGGAGGACCCCACAGCATATCTGATGTAAGCATCCATCTTCAAGGCAGCCAAGCTGACTACAGCCATGTGATTAGCTGCACACTGGCTCCAAAAAAAAAAAGGGCTTGGCTGAGCCAGCAAGTAGAGCTGAGGTCCCTATGGGGGTAAAACCTGACCTGGCTCAAAAAGTGAGTGAATGCAGAGCTGTAGCCTCTGTGAAAGCCCAGGGCAGGGAAAGCAGGTGGGCACACAGGCTGTTCCACCTGCTTACAAGATGCAGGCAGCAGAAACAGTGCCTGGCTTGGAGAGTTAAAATGCTAGAGCACTGCCTGACCAGAACAGAAACACTCCTATGTTTAGGAAAACCACCACAGCCAAGGCCTGAGAGGATTCTTTTATAATCAAGAAGATTTTCTACCCTGTGAGCAGGAAAGCAAAGGGGCATTGTGAGATGGGGAGATTTTGTTAAGCAGATTAGTATATTACCTAAATATTGTACATATTTAGAATTCTAAGATAATCTCATTCTTATGATGACAATAGCAACTTCTCAAGCTACTCTGCTTCCTGTAGTGCTCAAATTCACCCTATCCAGCTAATTCATGAATTTATCTATATTGTTCATGAAAAGATATATCTATGAGCACATTCTCTGAGTCCTTATAGTCTAGATTGACTTGCTTTAATTTGGAACCATGTGCCAGAAGATTTATTTAAAAATACAAAAATGGTCTTTTTTGACTTAATTAACGTACTTCTCCCATACAGCATCTCCATTTCATTTACATCCAAATTCCATTCCCCTGATCAAGGGAAGTGTCTGCTTGGCCTACAATGCCCAACCTCCTTGGTTGGAGGACCTACAATGCCCAGCAGCAGTTCTGATGCTGTGCTTGCACCCATGCAGAGCTCAGAGCAGTCTGTGCAGTGGAGACACCCCTTAGGGATAACAGTGTCCACCATGAACTTCACCGGCCTGGCTTGACCAGTTCCAGTCCTATAGGAAAATCCTTTCTGCTGGCTTGGACATCTGCTGTGACTTGCTTGCAGTTCACCACATGCTGTGCCGGCACATGCAGGCTTTTGCTTTGTGCATGGCCATGGCTCTTGTTAGCTTTTTCTGTGGCCAAGCTTTGTCCAGTTCAGTAACTGACACATGGACCTCCAGGTCCTCCAGGCTCCACATGGTTCCCTCCCCCACACTGTACCCAGTGGCTGGAGGTTCACACCAGGACCATGGCCAGGTTGATTATCTGGAGCATGAGTGCCTATAAAGCCACCAGCTCCACAGGCAGACAGGGTCTCGGTGCCTCTGCTGCTTGCAGGCAGCACTTACACCATCTCCCAGTGGTGTAAATGAAGGATTTCTGCTCCTGCCTGGCGTCCCAAGGGAAACTTTTCAGTGAACACACTCAGTGCAAACCTGGTGACAAACTTTACTGCTGGAGATTTCAGAACCCTCCTCCCCAAATCCATTAGAAGATATAAGATGCCCCACAGGAGAGTATCTTGGCTGCCTGGGAACACCATGTCTGTTGGCCAGTGAGCAAACCTGCACCTTCACATTGGAGCTGACGGATCACACAACTCCACAGCTGAAATATCTCAATGGAAAATAAATGCCAGCACGTTCTTGCAGGAGCTTTCCTGAAGGCCTGTGTGCATGTGGCTGTGTTAGGGACATACACAGGCACAGGCTGCACCCAGTCAGCAGGGGACTTTCCATTTTACATTCTCCTTGGACTAGCACTTGCACTTTAATATCAGATATCACTGCGAGACATAATGAGTGTCATTAAATGCTGTTATTAGCTTATTAAACCAAACTGCCTTCCCTGCTGCAGCTGGCCTGTGTTTTATAGAAATCTCGGCAAATCCCCAGTCACACAACAGGAGCCCCAACATACTTTAGCTGATGACAGTGTAAATATCAAATTTACTAGGGCCAGCAAGTGGCAAACAGAGTTCTGGCATGTTATTTAAAAACCTGACATGAGGCAGTACATAACTCTGAGGTCATAAGGGTAAAGTTGCTTTGGCAGAAAATATGAGAGGAATTTGACAGGATTTAGTGATATTTTCAGGGATACAGTTAATTTTAAGTAGTCAGGAAGCTCTTAGATACTACCCATGGGTCTGATCCAGCTGAAGTGAAAGAAAACACTTAAGCTGGTTATTGCAGAATCACAGGCTGGTGGGAATGGAAGGGACCTCTGGAGATCATCTAGTCCAACCCCCCTGCCAGTGCAGGTTCTCCTGGAGCAGATTCCACAGGAACAACCAGGTGGGTTTGAGTATCTCCAGAGAAGGAGACTCCACAACCTCTCTGAGCAGCCTGTACAACCAGGGCTCTTTCATCCCCACTGTGAACAAGATTTTCCTGGGGTTAAATGGAACTTATTATTTTCTAATTTGTGACCATCACCCCTTGTTGTATCACTAGGCACCACTGAGAAGAGCCTGATCTCACCATCCTGACACTCATTCTTTAGATACTTATAAGCAGTTATGAGATCTTCCCTCAGTCTCCTCCTTTCCAGGCTGAATATGCCCAGTTCTCTCAGCATCTCCTCATAAGGAAGATGCTCCAGCCCCTAATGATCCCAGTTGCTCTGTACTGGACTCTGCAGTAGCTCCGTGTCCCTGTTGAACTGAGGAAACCAGAACTGGAGGCAGTGTTCCAGATATGTCCTCCCCAGGAGACAGATAGACTTGAGGTGCCCACATCTTTATCACAGTGTATATGCAAAAGAGGTTTACATTTTCAATTAAAGTCAGACAAGAAGAGGGAGAGTCTGGTGGGTGCTGGTTGCCTGAGTGCGGTGTGTCTGACTGAGCACAGAAGTGTTTATGGCTTGTCACTAATCAATGTGTCTTTCTTGCAGGCTCCAGTGTGCAGTGAGGCTTTTTCTTGAATTTTAAGACTTTGCTGTTTCTTCTTTTTCTTGGTGGCTCCTCACTGCTCATTTCAAACATCTGGTGGACTGCGGTAATGGGGTCTTCACAGCACCCTAAGCACATGTGGAGGACAGCGTGGCGCCAGTGCTGGATGGGATTACACTGTCTACCACTGTCCCTCAGGGGGTAGGCTGGGGAGAAAGACTACCAAGGACCCTAGCTGCAGCTAAGCTGTGGGGCAGATAGTGCAGGGAGCTCTGCACCCAGCAAACCCACAGAAGGGCTGCGCTCCACCTCTCATCCCCACAGCTGTGACAGTGACTGGGATCCTGGAAATGCACCAGGGCTGCCACCTTTTAGCTCTCGCTTTCCAGTGGTCCTGTACATGTGAAGACAGATGATGCATTTATGGGATGATGGGAAAGGCTCTAACCCTCTCAGACATTTATTGAGCTGCTCCTCCAGGGCAAAGATGAGTGGGCAGGTCCCAGGAGCAATCAGCAGACATAGGGACTTTCAGCTGGAGATGGCTGTCCATCACCGGGAAGAATGCAGAAGTGCACTAGTGAAAAGAAAATGATTTTAATTTAAAAGCTTGTCTCGTCCAAACAGCCACGTCAAACCTGGTGGAGAGAGTGTAGCAGGGCATGGAGTGAGCAGTGCAGCCAGGGAAAGACAACAGCTGCTGACCCACCCTGAGATCACTCTGACTAAGAATGATGACTTCGCGGAACCACCAGCTGCCTTACCAAAACCATAAATCCTGTGTCCCTTCACACCCCGATCCCGAGGAACTCACAAATGCTCCTGCATCATTTTCCTTGAAGCAGGAGGAAAACCCCTGCTCTTGCTCTCTCTCACTGCTCTAATGCCTACAGTTCTGAAGATACAGTCACTGCTTATTCAGAGTTCAAATGCAGGGGGACTTTGAGCTGTTCTGCCAAAACTTTCCCCTTCTCCCACCACCCCCGCCTGAATCACTGGCAGCAAACGTCATGGCAAGGGTGTTACATTCTGCTTCCTGTAGTCCAGCGGTGCAGACCAGGATACTTTCTGCGATTGCTTGTAAAGCTGGCTGTGAGCATGCTTGTGCACATGCTTGCACACCTAATGGCCACTACATCACTTGTAACTCGTGTTGGGAAAACGAATGGCCAATCTGTCAGTTTTCCCACCATGAGGAGGGGGAGTTTGGATTGTTATTAGAGATTTGCTTCTTCAGGCTCTGTTCTTCTAAGAGCTGCATTAGATTTCCTACAGGAACAACACAGAAGTGTATTCCAAATAGCTGAAAGGCAGGAATTATAGGAATCCACACCCCTGCACACACATTTTTATGCTGGTTTTGACTGACATGAGCCAGGATATTCAGAGGTTGCACTCACAGAGCCCCGTTTCATACCTTTGAAGGCACAGACTCTTCTCTTGGTGCTTTAGAAACATCCAGTGGGCTTTAACCCCAGATTTCTGCATTCTATTAGCTCTTCCTGTTTCAGTTTTACCTTTTACAGTCTTCCTTGACCATTTCTCAGAAGAAAACACTTTGGAAAGAGGACTTGGGAAAGGATAGGTTCTCTCTAAGACCAATGCTGTTTTGGAAGCACTGGGATATTGTTTTCATTTTAATGCATCTTCAGCATGGGCAGGATTTATATGTTCGTATGAACACCATGAAAAATGTTGTAATTAAGTGATGCAAGGATTCCATAGTTAGAAAATACCTGAATAAACTGCTTGCACAAGCCCATATACTTCTCTGATGCTTTTGTACTGGGAGTTGGCTTTCACTTAGGGTCAATAGCTGCTCACCCTGGTTCTTGCTCTTACCAGTTCCCTCTACCCTCCCTATCATCCTGCGTCCCTGTCACCTTGGTCAGCCAATTCCAGTCCCCCAAGTCCTCACCAGGTCATGGCCTGTCACTTTTCTTACCCTGTTTTTCACCCTGCTCTAAGCTCCCAGCACACAAAAGCCAGAGCCATCTCCCAGGTCTCCTGTCAAACCATGGTTCTTACTAGAGCCTCTGGCACATCATGTGGCAGGGAGAGTGGCTGTAGATCCTGCGATTGTTTGCATGTACACAGACCCCTTCTGTTAGTAGGTCTCCCACATGCATCACCTGCCATCGGCCTGGAGAGGGTACAAACACGCCCTGTTTGCAGATGAAGACAAAGGAAGGACACAGGGGCTAAAAGCAAGAAATGAGAGTGGCTTTAAAACCAGCTTGGCAGTGTAGCACACCTGCTGCAGCTAAGAAGCCTGGGTGCACAGGACTCCTCATGTCTGCACAGACCTGAGTGTGCAGCACAAGAGGCTGCTGCACTGCAGCAACACTTGTCAGGCAGCTGCAGACCCCTGGTTGCCTGAGCTGCTCCAGATTTGGAAACTGGAGGATCTCTGGTCACATAGAAGAAAAGGCAGACAGGCCTGACTTAGGTAGAAAGAACAAAATCAGATGGTGTCATGGTTTGGGGGTTTGGGTGGTGTTTTTCTTGCAAACTACAAGCTAGACTTGCCAGCTATATCAATACTCCTCTGCAAACAAAATGAAGAGTAGAAGTTGAGAGATTTGGTTTTGGGCTCACAGCTCTACATTCTTCTCCTTCTACTTCACTTCCTGTCTGTGTTTTGGAGAAGGACATGGCACTGAGCTAGACACAGCAGCTATGGGAATGTGGTGAATAGATGGCATGGAACCTCAAGGATCAGCAGAAGGAAGGTTTCATCTGAATGATATGGTTTGCTGAAATGGAGAGAGTTCTGCCCTTGTTTGTAGCTGTAGGAATTGGTGTTTTTGAAATGGAGGACTGGTGTGGAAGCACACAGAACCTTAAAAGGATGTGTGCATGGAGAATGGAAGCCATGTTTCCACAAGGAGCAGCAACTTCTGGAAGTCTCTTGCCTTTGAGGAGCTGGAGATTGCAGTTTGGCTTTGTTATGTAAGAACATGGGATTAACCTCTGTGTGTCTCTGTGTTCATGTCTTTTTATGTGGGGTGAATGAAATACCTTGTTGGCTTTTTTCCCCAAATCAGGTTAGTTTGGGTTTTGTGCCTGCAATTTAAAAGTGTTTTTCAAATCCTCCTTGTTTTGGTTTTGTTTTAGCCCGTTAGCACATTACCTAAATTTGGGTTGAGTTGGGGTTTTAAGCATTAACACATTGCAAAATTTTATCCCCTGGCGCTTTTCTTTCTGCAAGGTGCACTTATAGAATCATAGAATCACAGAATCCTCATGGCTGGAAAGGACCCCCAGGATCATCAAGTCCAGCCTTCATCCCTGACCCCTAGACCATGGCCTCAAGTGCCCTATCTACTTGGTTTTTAAACCCCTCCAGAGATGGCGACTCCACCACCTCCCTGGGCAGCCTGTTCCAGTGCCCAACCACCCTCTTCAGAAAGAGCTTCCTAAGATCTAATCCTCCCCTGATGCAATTTGATGCCATTTACTCTCGCCCTGTCATTAGGAATTTGGGAGAAGAGACCAGCACCAGCCTTGCTACAACCTGTAGAGAGCAAGGTCTCCTCTCAACCTCCTCTTCTCTAAACTGAACAACCCCAGTTCTCTCAGCCGCTCCTCAGAGGGCCTGTTCTCCAGACCTCTCCCCAGCCTCGTTGTCCTTCTCTGGCCCTGCTGCAGCATTTGATGCCCTTTTTATACTGTGGTGTCCAGAACTGGACAGAGCAGTTCCCTCCCAGCTTGCTGTGAATGTTCTATGGATCTTTAGGCTAAGGAAAGAAAGCTGAGTCCCTCATGAAGAGTGGGGTTTTCTAGGAAACAAACATGAAACATTGGACTGGAAAAGGAAGCAGCAGTCAAAGCTAGGACTTGGGAAATGGCTTTTCTCATCACACCACTTCCCAGAGCCATCCATAGCTGAAGCTGGGCCAGAAGGAAGCACAGAGGGAAAGGTATGATTGTATGTCCACAGCTCAGTGCTGTGAGCCTTGCCTGGAAAACAGATGAATGCTGGTCACTTCTGTGCTTTGTTTCTCAACTCAGAAAGTAGCCCATTTAAACAACATTTTTCCCGACTCCCTAACCCAGGCTGCAGCCTCACATCCCTTCCTGTGCTGCCTGGGCTGCTCCTGCATTGCTAAATTCATCCAGAAATATGATTGTGAGAACGGTCTGGTGAGAGGCAGCATCCTGAGCAGAGCCCTGGCTGACAGTGCTATGAAACAGGGAGCAAAACACTTGTCACCTGCAGATGGAGACCTCCAGGGGAAGGCTAGTTTCTGATTTTTTTGTAAGTAAACAGGATTCCCTCAGAGAGACAGCTGACTCCATCTTCAGCTTCCCCTGCAACACCTGCAGCTCTACATGTTTGGCTGGAGTTCAGGTCCAAACAAGGGTAATATTAATATAATCAGAAGTAGCGCAATGAATTGCACTGAGTGGTTTCTAATTGGGCTGTGGACTGCTGGGATTCTGCATTAGGAGAGGTAATTGCCACCAACAGTTTGATTTACCCCATGTTCCCAGGAAGCCTGCAGAAGCTACCATCCTCATGGAGACACTTTCAGTGCCCTCGAAAGCTGTGCTTTAGGGCTTCAGCTCTGGTCCTCTCCTTCACTCCCCTCTCACACTGGGAAGCACAGGATCAGTGCTGAAAACCACAGCCCTAGCACAGTTCCTGGCAAGGAACATGCCGAATTCACATCCTGGAAAAACAAACTTCCAAACATAGCCTGAGTATTCCCTTCACTCTGAATCGTCTCACTTCGTCCAGTTTCCTAAGATGCAATTTCATGCACAGAATCAGTCTCAGACTGGCTGACCTTGGAAGGGACCTCAGAGCTCATCTACCCCACCCCCCTGCCAGGAGCAGCGATGCCTCTCAACCAGACTTGGTTGCTCAAGGCCGCATCCAACCTGGCCTTGAACACCTCCAGAGACTGTGCAGCAATTGATTCCACCAACTTTTCTCATGACATCCTCCAGAGCTCTGTCAGTCCCTCCCCATTGTTTTCACATGTAGTTTGGATGCAGATCCGGATGAGTTGCATGCCATGTGCCTGTGTGCCCACACCGGCATCTCTCTCCACAAAGCCCACACTCTAAGCTCCACCATTTCAACCGGAAGAAACCCAAGAAAACATTGTCAGAAGCAGCTGATGAGCAGAGGAAATAAAGCATTGAAAAAAGAATGTCTCTTTTTAGTCTTTACTTCTAGTTCACTCAAATTTCAGTTATATGAAAAGGCTTTTTCTTAAAAGACAAAAACCCCAAAACCTTTCTGTAGAAGTCTCAGTCAGAGAATCCCAGAATTATTGAGGCTGGCAAAGCCCTCTGAGCTCATCCAGCCCAGCCCAGGACCTAACATCACCGCATCGGCCAGACCAGGGCACTAAGGGCCACAGCCAGGCTGTCCTTCAACACCTCCAGGGATGGAGACTCCACCACTGCCCTGGGCAGTCCATTCCAGCGCCTGAGCACCCTTTCTGTGAGGAAGGGCTTCTTAACATCCAACCTAAGCCTCCCCTGGCAGCTCCAGGCCCTGTCCTCTTGTCCTGGCACTGGTTAAAAAGTAGTGACAAGAAAACTTGAGCTTTTTGAAATGATCTTGCTTTATCTTTGATTCAAAGTGTCAGCTGCCCAGCTCAGAGCTTACAGGTTACCTGATCATTTGCTCCTATACTCTGGGCAGTAGGATGAAGAATGCATCCCTCTGAGCTCCTTCTATTACCCTGTTTTTTTTGTTTTTCTGCCAGTAAAAGAGCTGTTTCTCTATTCTCAGTCTGGGACCGTATGTGTAAGATCAAGCTTTGAATTAATTGCATCAAGCCCTGACTCAGTGTTCGCATACCCTTGGCATTGAAGTCTCCCAGACGATTCAACCTATCCTCTTCTCCCCAGACACCAATAAAATCAGGAGTGGAAGATCCCCTTCAAGAAAATTTATCTCTTTGACAGTCAAACAGGTGGTGAAGTTAATCAAAGTCTCAAGAGGAGACTTTGCACATCTCTTCCAAGAGGAGACTTACCAAGGCAGGATGGTAAGAATGACTCTGCGATAATCACCAGCAAAGATTTAGAAGGGACTAAACTGCCAGATTAGGCCTTGATAATTTTTCAACTCTTGACTTCATCATTACCTCATGGATCTGGATCTGACACGACCTCTAGGAACGGCCAGGATCACATTCAAGTAGAAACACCTGGCTGAAAGTCAGTTCAAAATACAAGTTTAAGAACCAGGGGGCTGTTTTGTGTGTTAGGTCTGCTTTTCATGTGTTGGAGGCAGCGATAAGCTTTTGCTTCTGTCTTCAGGCTTTGTTTTCAGATGCCATTTTGCCTAGCATGAACGCTTGCTAATAGCCCTGGCTCTGCACAAGAGCACTCGCTTCTTGGATGTCTGCAGGCCTGGCATGTGAAGCAGATTTAGGAGCTAAATTAAGTGTCCAAGTGAAGTAAACCGGAAACTCAGAGACAGAAGAGGATGGACTCTGTGGTGTGACCTATGACTATCTAGGGCAGAAGATGGGGGTACTGCTGCGTGAAGAGTTTGAAGAAGTGAGATGATTCAGCAGTTAGGACATCATGTAAACACTTCTTTCAGTAATATGCAAGATATAAATAACAATCTTTAACAGGAATTTGTAGCCCTAGTTCCCAGTGGAAATGCTCACAGGCACACTGGGCAGTGATCTAATGACTGGAGATACAGTCCTGCTACACAGCACTGAGGAGGGAGGCTCTTCTGAAATTCCCTATAACTTCCTCCCCTTTGTATCCCAGCTGTCCTTCACCAGCTCTTCTTTAGCTGAGAATCTGCAGCCTGAACTGACCCCAGGACAGGCAAAGCCATGCAGCGCAATGGCAGGGGGACCCTTTGCAGGGCACCAGGTGAAAAGGCAGTAACATGTCTAGTCCAGACAGCTGCCAAACCATCTACTGAGAAAACAGCAATTTATTGAGTAAAAGAGAAAGCTTTTGGATTTGTTCCGCTGCTGCTGACACTCAGACAGTGGTTGTTCCAACTCCCACCCCTCAGTCAACCCCACTTTTAACAGGACTTTTAACAGGAGCCTGCCTGGATGGCTACAGGTGACATCTGCCTTAACATCCTTGATCCTTGGAAAGGAAGCAGTTCGGTCAGGATTGCCATGTGAAATGACATGGCCTGATCTGGAGCCATTCCTGGAGGGTAACGTGGCTGGCAGCACCTGCGGACATGCCGTGCTGGGCACCAGGCACTGACAAGGCTGAGAAGGGCTTGTCTTCATGTTTCAGCAGCTGACACAGTCCTTCACAAGACGTGAGGTTCTCCCATGGGTGGTGTCTGTGTCTGCAAAGCTGTAAGTACAGCCGGCTCCTACCAGAGGAGAAGTTAAAGGTGCTTGACAGGATCTGACTGCCCATGGGGGCTCTGAAGCTACCTGGAGACATTGTTCTGCCTGAGGGCATCACCCATGCAGACACCTGCTCACACACATTTGTTCTTACATCTTTTTCTGCTGGGTGAAGTTGTTGTTAGGGTAGGTGCTCTCTGCGTATCACCTCATGTTTTATGTTTCTGGGGCTACAGATGCTTTTATAGTCCTGTTGGTGAACAGTGCAGCTCAACTGCTCAAGGGGCAATTTCAGCCCAGAAGATTAGGCCACCCCTGTGTGTGGGCCAGTCTGCGAGTGGTAACTACCTTATTGTGGGCACTGGCACCATCCCACTGTAGGCTGGAAGAGAAGCAAAAGCATGAAGTTAATGGTAAATAATTTCCCCTTTCCTCTTGTGACCATGACAGGACAGAGGGGAAGCTCTCACCTTGCCCATGCAGTTCAGTCCCTGGACCCTCTCAGGGGTCAAAGCTGTCACCCCTGGCAGAGAGAGAGGAGGTGAGAAACCTCAAAGTGCTGACCATGACACTGGAATTGTCTTCAGGGTGTGGGTGTGGGTCTCAAGGGAAAACTGCAGCCAGTGACAGGACAGGAAGTTACAGCAGCTGTAGGAGCAGCAGTAAAAGGATTTCCCAGTGGGGCTTTAGATTTTGCTCTGCTGTGCTCCCTCTGGCCAACAGAACCATATCAGTCTCTCTGCTTCCCAGCCATGCTGGTCACACAGGCTGTTCTGTGTAAGAGCTTTCCAGGCAATAGATTGTGTTATGAGTCCCCAGTGAGAGAATAGTCTTAGGTCAGGCTCCAAATATTTTGTAGCAAAGGCTCAGCTTCCCAAGGTGAATCCCAGGAACACTGAGGGCATCTCCACAGCCGATCATTCCAGCATCAGGAGGACAGCAAAGATGGAAAAATCCTTTTTTTTTTTTTTTTTTTTGAGAAACAAGAGACTTGTGCCCCACAGGCTCAAGGGTTGTGGAATTTCAGTTCTACCCTTTCAATAAAAAGGCACTACCTTGGCTCAGCTGACTGATCTGATCCAATGCTCTAGGTCTTCAGGGAACAACCTTCTGGGGGACTGCGGGAGTTGTGATAGCAAAAAGCCAGAGAATGTTAAAAGCCACTCAATGGAGACTGCCAACACTTGTCCTCAACTCTACTGTACTTACCAGCCCCAGCTAAAACCCTGCTTCTTTTCCAGGGATGGAGAAGTAGGGCACATCTTGTCTCCCTGACTTGCCTGCAGTTTCAATCTGAGCTGGACAGTAGCTTGGTGACAGTGACTCCTGTTGTCTTTCAGTACAGGAGAGAATTGTTTCGTTGAGAACACACAACCCCCCAAACAGTTGTGGCTCAGAAATGCTCTGCCTCTAAAGAAGGGTTAAAATAACTGTAAAATATGGTTCTAACTATAAAATATATCTATTCTATAAATGTAATCCCAAATCTTATAACCTCCTCATGGGCCTGGGGTTACTGCAGAGCATTTAGTTAGTTCCCTTCTCTGTAAGGAGGGACAGTTACTCACCTCTTAATTGCTTCATTTGTTTTAGTTTTCTGTGGAAGCTAAAGATGAGAAAGAACACTAGGCCAGACTGAACTGCTGCTTGAACAACCTGCATTGTCAAAACCACCCCAGTATTCCTCAGAAATTCTCAGTTTAGCCCTGGGACTGATTTATTTTGCACATGCTAACAAGGGATGTGTTACGTGAGGGACATGTTATTCATAAATGTCAACAGTCCGAGTTAAACAGTCAGAGAAGCAGCCACTTCTGGAGGTTCAGAAATAAAACAGCAAGAGCAGTTGTTTAAATTATTTTTATTTTGAGCCACTGCAAGCAGAGAGAAGCTGGCATTTCTTATCAGGCTGTTTGGGTTGGACTGTGGATACAAGGGAGAGATGAGAAAATCCATGAATCAATGTTTTTGCTGGACTGCTGTAGTTTGTGATCCCTTCACTGGGAGCCACGGTCTCATCTGCCTTGTGCTTATTTCCCACCACTGTGAGCACTTGCTGGACAAGAAGCTGGCAGTCCCCAGCATTTCAAGCACTGGAGTTCACAGGAAGCCCTGGGAAAGCAGAGGCAACACCAGTCCCTTGGAGCCGTATCTGCATGAGGCCTTCCACTATTACCATGAGAAGCAAGGTTGAACTAGTAGGGTGACAGGACAAGAAGTGGTGATAAAACTGCTGTACTGACACCTTTAAAATGAAGACTACTGATGCTGTCTTGGTTTCAAGGTATTGGGGAATCTGAATTTCCCTATGGCCATGGAAGTCTTCACTTACATGCCAGAGGTTTTAGCATGTAAAAACCAGGAATTCCATTCCTGGCTCTTAGCATGACAAGCAAACTTCACATCCCATCCACCAACAATTCCACCTGCCCACGAGCTAATGATGTATGGAAAGACCTAACTTTTATGGAGTAAGGTTTGTTCAAACAGTGAATCCTCTTAAGAAAATGGAGCAAATTTGAGCTAACTTGGCTTATCTGTAGCTTAAGCGAGCATGTCCTGTGAAAGTTTGGAAGTATCTTTTAAGGGCTTGTTTGCCTGTGGCAGTTCATGTAGGATGAGTAATCAAAAAGCACTGGCTAGTTCTGCAAGTCCCAGAGAACAGAACTTCTCATTCCAGAGCACTGCTCTTGTTCAATTTAGTCTGAAAATATTTGTCTTTACTGCAAAACAGAAGGATGCACACACAGGCACACAGCCACACACAGCCACACGCCTGCAATAATTCCAGAACACCATCTGAGAAGGGATGTGAAGCTGAGTCCTAATTAGCTCAGGATTAGCTCAGGACTGTGGCTGCCTACAGCTGCAGCGGGACGGGAGGGCTGGATGGCAGCATACAAGCAGGACACTGGGCATGCACAGTGCCACAGACATTGACTGCATGGGATATGGAGAGGAGGTCCCTAGAGCCATCTTACCACCCCATTCTTCCTCTTCTACTAAAAACCTGTCACTGGATGCAGCTATTTTTTTGCTAACAGCTCAGAGCTATTCCCCGCGTCTCACTGCCGCAGCAGCTTTTACTGATAACTGGATTAGGAAAGAAGGGCTCCAGTTACCCCAGGGCCATATATGCTACCACAATGTTTTCAGAAGTAGACAACATTTTGAAGACACTTCGGTTAATTTGTACAGACAGGATGTGTTTGAAGGGTTCAGTTTCTCAAGACACTTTGGAGCAACTTGGCTAAGACCTACAGCTGCCCTGCTTAAGAAGAGACAGAAACATCCCACCAGTTTAACTCCCACATAAACACACACACACATGCAAACACTTGATCCTGAGTTCTGCATGTTCATTATTTAGCCCCAAAGCACTTTTTTTTTGTGTGGAAGAAGTTAATTGTTTGTGTACTGTCAGCATTAAGCAGATAGAGAAGTACGCAAGCTGGAATGTTATTTCTACAGTGAGTTTAAATATTTGGGTTGTCCACTTAAACAGTGTTTAAATAAAGTTAGTATCAATGTCTTTGTTTCCTGATGGTCTGATAGGGTCATACTTTGTCCTTGCTTACACCAGCATTTAATAGCCCAGCTGAAACATGAGGGGCTGATTAGGATACCAGGGGTGTGGGGTTTACTTCTAACTTTGTCAGAGACTGTCCCTAGACTTCCCAGCAATTGTTTTGTGAAGGGAGGGGCAGAACTGTGTGACTAAACATCTGGAACTTAGGGTTAGGAGCTTCATGACAAAGAAAACCTTAAATTGGGTGCCCTGACTACAGTTCTGCCAACTCTGCTGCATCAGGGGCTGTTAAAAGACTGTCTCTGAGACAGTTTTATTTCCTATTTGTGGGGCATGATCTTGGTAGCAAAAGAAAACTGAGCAGAGCCCTAAAGCCTCTGCACTTAGAAAAATTCAGGTTTAAATTAGTGGACAGAAACAGACCCTGCAGTTAAATACTTCCCAGCTTCCCATTTGAGTTATGACCATCTGACTTTGTTGAACAGATGCTCAGGACTTGTCTGCTCAGAGACATGAGGAAAATGTAGCAATCAAATACAAAGCTTAATGCTCTTACAAGCATTGAATGCTTGTGCATGTGGACACTTCCAGAACTGCTGGGGTTCGTAACAATATCCTTTCAATTATGCACATTTGCTACAGCTTTCATTCTTTGGATTTTTTTCCAAGTTGCTCCTGAACGCACAAGTCTGCACCTACAACACGGCACAGGAAACTACGAACACCAAAAGCTGTTACTTGAAGCCAAAATTGTCTTCTCACTTGAATCACCAGACACCCAGTTCAGGACCGTGGCAACCCCAGACTGCTTTTAAAGACAAGTAATAAAAGAGAAGAAACACTCCCTTTAAGAACAGATTAAATTTTACAATCCAAATTCACATCTCCTATATGGACAGTCCCAACGGGCAGTAGACCCTAGATAAAGCTCATTAACTTTATATAGCTAAGCAAGAGCCTGTAAACCTGGTCTTTTCCTCATTCCCATACAACAGAGGGGTCTGGGAGACCAATCTTTGTGAAGTTAAAGAAAACTCTGAGCATCACATGGCATTTGTAGCAGTCTAGAGTTAACTAAACAAGGGAAACCTCAGTCCCTACTTCATCCTCAGTCACATGACTTCTCTTTCTGCTTTGTAAGAGTCGCCCATGCAACTGGGAAGCCATCAGGTCATCAGAAAACCTTCCTGGACAGGTGACCAGCTTCTTTACGTGTTTTGGTTTTGTAAGGTGTGACTAGAGGTGACAGAAGTTTCGGGGTTGGTTCTAGAACAGCTCATCCATATCAGGAAAACCTAACAATTGGAATTGTTTCTCTGCAGCCTTGAACTGAGCTTCAACTCAGTCTCGCACTCCACAAGACAAGCACTCCATGCTTTGGTAAGGCTGGAGCTATGGCTGCCTCCAGAGATGTTGTGTGCAGTAACTTCAATAGTACCTGACAAACTAGAATAATATAAACTAGCCTCAAAGATCTTCCCAACAGTTCTTCAGCGATTCTCACCAGACCTACAGGATCTTTCGTATCTCCTTTCTAATTCACTTTTGAATATGAAATGAAAAGTTAAAGGTCTGAATATGCTCAGAGAGTTCAGCCACCCCCTTCAAGAACCAAGACAGACCATGGTATTTCTCAAATAACAGTAAATCCACAGAAACCAGGAGGACAACATGTTCAGTGATTAAGGTGGAAGTCTACAAGCCCTGAAACTTGCTTTAGTAGCCTGGAACTGTTGTAAAACTGTCATAACAGCATAAGGAAACTTGGTGTTACTGGTCAGCTGCTTCTTTGGTCTTTTCTGTGAGGTTAACTATCTTCAGTATAAATACATCAAACTTTAGAAGTTGTTTCTTTGTCCAAGACAGCAATATCAATTCACTGTCAATTGAGAAACCACAGAAAAGCAAATGTGCATTCAAACAAAACTGCGTAACCAAAGGAAACGTGCTGCCCTCTTGGTGACTTTGCTCTAAGAGCACAGGAGTTCATTCGGTCCTGGGGAATTCACTAAAGGCTTTTGAAAAAGAGCATGGAACTTGGAGTAAGGGTTAATGTAGACAATAGTACAGAATCCCAGAATTACTGAGGCTGGAAAAGCCCTCTGAGCTCATCTAGCCCAGCCCATGACCTAACACCACCACATCAGCTAGACCAGGGCACTAAGGGCCACAGCCAGGCTGTCCTTCGACACCTCCAGGCATGGGGACTCCACCACTGCCCTGGGCAGAAGGGCTTCCTAACATCCAGCCTAACCCTGCCCTGGCATTAGTTGCCTGAGAGAAGAGCCTGATGCCCACCTGACTACAACCTCCTTTCAGGTAGTTGTAGAGAGGAATAAAATACCCCAAGTCTTCCAGGCTAAACACCCCCAGCTCCCTAAACCTCTCCTCATCACCCTATCCCTCCAGTCCCCTCCCCAGCCTCATTGCTCTCCTCTGGACCTGCTCCTGCCCCTCAATCTCCTTCTTGAAGTGGGGTGCCCAGAACTACCCCCAGTACTCAAGGTGAGTCTTCTACTCTCAACTAATTTCTAAATGGGGTTACTTAAGAACACTCTTCTCCTCACAGACAGCTTTATGTGTGTGTGTGCATGCAGCAATCACTGCTGCTGTATTGAAACTACATTTTCTTTAATTCTCTAAAGCTGCAGCCATGCTATGCAATCATGCGGCTGAATGAAGCTCCACAGAAAGCCAAAACAAATATTCTTCAACAGCAATTTGGCTAGTTACTTCATGAATCACAGAAAGTTAGGGGTTAGAAAGGACCTTGAAAGATCCATCCAGTCCAACCCCCCTGGCCAGAACAGGATCCCCTAGACCAGGTCACACAGGGCTGCATCCAGGTGGGTTTTGAACATCTCCAGAGCAGGCAACTCCACCACCTCTGGTCAGCCTGTGCCAGGGCTGTGTCAGCCTCACAGGTAGCTTTGACCTGCTGTCCCTTGTCCCAGCACTGGACATCCCTGAGCAGATTCTGGCTCCTTCCTCCTGACACCCACCCTTTCCGTATTTATAACTGTTAATGAGGTCACCCAGTCCCTTCTCCAGCTGAAGAGACCCAGCTCCCTCAGCCTTTCCACATCAGGGAGATGGCTCCCCTCCATCATCCCTACAGTTCTGCACTGGGCTCTTTCCAGTACTTCCCTGCAGTTTCTGCTAGAAAGTAGCCAAACCTGACCCCTCCTAAAGCCTAATTTCACCAGTAGAATCACTAGGGATCAGAAGGGACCCAGAANAGAAGAGCCTGGCTCCATCCTCCTGACACCCACCCCTCACAGATTTAGAGACATGAACAAGGTCACCCCTCAGCCTCCTCTTCTCCAAGCTAAAGAGACCCAGTTCCTTCAGCCTTTCTTCATTAGGGAGGTGTTCTACTTCCTTCATCATCTTTGTTGGTCTACACTGGACACCCTCCAGCAGCTGGGTCCTTGAACTGAGGGGCCCAGAACTGGACACAATACTCCAGATGTGGTCTCACCAGTGCAGAGTGGGAGACAAACCTTTCTCGATGCACTAACCACCCCCCTTCTGATGCCCCCCAGGATGCTGTTGGCCACAAGAGCACACTGTCGGCTCATAGTCATCCTGCTGTCATCCACTAAGACCACCAGGTCCCTTTCTCCTACACTGCTGTCCAGCTGGTCAGATCACAATCTATACTGGGAACTGGTGTTGTTCTTGCCCAGATGCAAGACTCTACACTGACCCTTGTTGCATCTCATTACATTTCTCTCTGCCCAGGTCTCACTGAATGGCAGCGCCCAGCTTTGTGTCATCAGCAGACTTGCTGACAATGCATCCTAATCCCTCATCCGAGTCATTAATGATTAGAGGACTAGTCCCGGTACTGATCCTTGAGGGACCCCACTAGATCCAGGCCTCCAACTAGAATGTGCCTCATTAACCACTACTCTCTGGCTTCTATCCTGCAGCCAGTTCACAATCCACCTCACTACCCAGTCATCCAGTCCACACTGCCTCAGTTTGACTATGAGGGTACTATGAGAAACTGTGTCAAATGCCTTACCAAGGTCAAGACAGACCACATCCATCACTCTGCCATCATCTGTCCACCCAGTTATGCCCTCATAAAAGGCTACCAGGTTGGTCAAGCATGACTTGGTGAAGATATACTGACTGTTCCCAATGATCCTCTCAGCACATCAAGGACAAGAGACAGTACTTACTGATAAATTATGGTGGGAACAACAGATCTGACAAGACAATCACCATGTAGCAATAAACATTTAACCTGTAGTGATAGTGCAGAGCTTCGTAATAGGCCCAAAGAGCTGCATTATCTTACTCTTCAAAAGGAAGCATTCCAACCACTATTTTAAGTAAAAGGTGGCTCACTTTAATAACCACAGGCATTGGTCACTATTTGACAAGAGATTCTAAAAAAATTAATCACAATTTCTCCAGAAGTGTACAGGTGGGTGGTATACATTAGGATACAGAGGTAGAAGTTCACTTTTACAATGCTTCACTAAAACAGATTACCAAATTCAAGGCACAAAATAGTTTGCTTTACAAAAAAATACTCTAAAAATGTCATTGGCTGTTCTACAATGTGTGCATAACAAAAATGTTTACATCCTTCTGTGCTGTGCACGTAGAGTTGCATCAGTATTATTCTATGGTTCCTTTGCTAATAACTGGCAGATGACCAGCACTTACACCAACAGTTTATCTCAGCTGAGTTGCTTTGTCTTTTAGGCACAAGTCCAGTTACAGAAATTGAGAACAAACAGCTTCTTTGGGGGATGGGAGCACTGTAGGAATGAGGAAGAAACGAAACAGTCTGTAACAGTAGGATGGACTCTGACAGAGGGAAAGACAACAGCATGTTTCAGATCAAGTGACTTGAGAAAGATCAGTTTAAGTCATCAACTGCACTCCTAGAAAACCATATGCCCAGTACAGGTTCAGAGTATTTGAGACATTCACTTGCCTGTGAATCAGTAGAACTTACAGAATTGCTTTTTGTCTTTAAATAGAACACACACTGTTGCTACAAAAGAGCATGAACATCACTGTTTGGCCATGTGTCCTTCAGAAAGCTTGGATGAACAAGAAATGCATTCAGGAACCATCCTTGTATTTGCTAAAGGGTCATGAGCAGTAGATTAAACCTCAAGATTTCTCTTCATCCCTCTTCCAAAATAGCATAGGGGAAGACAAACAATCTCAGAAACACTGCATCTTCTAGCTGGGGACATATCTTCCAAGCCTTGGCAGGTTGAGGAAGAGAGTGCATCTCCATCAGTAGCATGACTGAGTTACTGTACATACAGCGATATTTCTGAAGGGCAGTGGTGGCAGCTACATTGTAAATTCACTCTGCTTCCCTATTCCATTTTCCAAGTACTCTAGTCAGTTTTACATACAGAATACATAAAAATTGAATTGATTTTGAGTTCAATACACAGGTATAGGACCCAAGAGAATGCCATTATAAAGATGTCAACATTTGCATCTGTCAGACACAAGCATACTTCTCAGTTCAGTCACAACATTGCTGTAGTCACCTCTAAGCATCAGTCTGTTTCCAGTGTTAAGTCCCATTTTTTGCTTCGTTGTTGTTTGTAGCCTGTTTTCTCTGTGCGATGAATGGGTACATACACTTGTCGGCTCCCAAAAATCGGTACATACATACAACTGCCTCAAAGGGCAGAATGCTGTAAGAAAGAGGTTAAAGTTATTAGAAAGCATAATCTAAACCTGTCCTTACACTGTGTACTTGCTCTCCTTAAGAGCAAGGTAATAGCGACTGGAGAGGATTCAGAGACAAGTTTTTTTTCCTCTTAGTGTCCCTGTGGATAAGTTTCTAACCACATGAACAAGCAGAAAGGAGGCAGAAAGCTACTTATCTGCATCCAGCTTAGACCGGATTTTCTGCTGTTTCTTCACAAGCAGCGTGATAGCTTGATTTAAAGAGGCTAGGTAAGAGGCAAGGGCATCACAGAAGGCCCACTAAAGGCAAAGCATCCACTTAAAGCCACAGAGGCAGAGGTCATTAGACACCAAAGATATTCTTTAACATGGGATTAGTGTTAATGCCGCCTTTGAGCTCCAGATGTCTAGCAACCTTGAGTTGTATCCTAAACTTTGCCATCTATTCTCAAAAAGATAGGTCCAAAGTAAAGAGAGCAAGTTTCCTCCCATCCCTGCCCACCCCAAGAAAATTTCCAAGTGACTCTGTGATGGATACCTGGCTACATGCCCTCCCCCTCCTTCCTGCTTCACAAATACTTTTATTTCAAGTGTAACATTCACAGGCTCTAGTGAAGGATTAACATGGGAGTAGAGGGACAGGCAATCATTCAAAGCACAGAATTTCGCTCTAATAGCAATGACGACTACTGAAGCACTGAAAAACAGAAGCCACTGGTACAGGTGTCCTTGCTGCTAGTAGCGCTGCTTGTGTGGTAACAACTGGAGGGCCTTTGATCCAAGAGCTACTGCCTGGTGCATGGATTACACAGCAGCTTTGATCTTCCTGTTGCAGGGGAAGTGTTAACCAAGACAACCTGAATGCTCTTGGTGGACTTTCTATATGATACTGCTTGTACAGAGAGCACTGAAGCACCCTCTGAGCTTCTGCATGAAGCTGCTAGTTCTTAAAGATGCTGATAGTGACTTGATTTGTTGGAAGATACACATATTCTCTTCCAGGAGACACACAAGTGGTAAAGGTGTCTCTGGTCCACCATGAAAGACTTTAAGCAGAGGAGAACTCTTGCAAATACAAATCACAGAGACTCAAGTTTTCACAACCATCCCATGCAGAAGACAATTCTCTATTTTAAAGGCTCCTTCTACACACTACAGATTGAAAAGAAAGCTGCAGACAGTTATGGAGCTGCTCTCTAGAAACCAGAATGCAAGTGTTGTCCCAGTAGAACAGAGCTAATTCCTGTGTTAGCTGGCACACTGAAACACTAGCCTGGTTAAACTGGGTTCCCATCCATAAACTGTCACAGATTAGAACAAGAGATAATTTTTTTAAAATAGCCCTTCCTCTTCCAAACTTTAGCTGAAAATCTGCATGTCCAGAAACAAATTTTTAGTGTCTACTGTACCTATGCAAAGCCAAGAGAATCTGCTGTCAGGACCATCTACTCACTGGTTCTAAAGACAAACAGCTATAGGTTTCTTTGTCTCATTTATCTTGTGTTCCCTTCTTAAAAAGGAATTCAAACAAGGGAAATAAGTCCGTTGAAAATAAATTTGAGGACAGAAGATACAAGAACAGTAAAACAAGGATGCACAATACACGTGATGTTATTTTTAATGGAGCTTCCCAAGCAAGCAGCCTACACTCCTGCAGACTGAGAGACACGTAAGAATTCTAACAAAAGAGCGCCTTTGTGGGTCCATATTGATATCCAGAAAGTGGACCCACTCCTGTGTTTTTAGTAGTGTTCTGCAGACTTCACTGTCAATTAGCTGCCACTTCATTTCTTACCTTTTCATGAAGGTGACCATGTACATGAGGCGAGGTGTGCAAATCATCGGCTGGTCTGTTAGGATCGCTCGCATAGCCTGCTTCACACAGTATTCTGGCTTCAAGGGTGGAAGAAAAGGCTCAATTTCTTTTCTGAAATATAAGACAGGTCGGTCAAGATACAAGAAAGAATGCAGACCTCAGAGAAGAGGTCATTAACTCACTGTCTCTTGAATGCCACAACAAAACTGAAACTGCATGGGATTTTTGTATCTATTGTTAAAGGCTAGAGCTCAAAGCTTGTTTTGCCTAAGTACAAGATAACCGAAGACATTCAATGAACTCTGAAAGTTCCTCTAACACATTGAAGCAGACAATATTTATTTTTGCTATTCTTATGGTAACAGTTTAGTTACGATCAAGTACTTGTATGACACTATGAATAAAGCAGAAGGACAACTTCACTCACCTGATCCTGCACCCTCTAAACATTCCTGTATCTACAAGGTAAGGGCAGACTAATGTTGTTTTGATTCCATCCTTTTCAGCAGCCTTCAATTCATGGCTCAAAGACTCATGGAAACCTACAGCTCCAAATTTGCTGGCACAATAATCCTGTGTTGGCAATGAACAAAACAGAAAACCAGGCAACTTAAAAAGGACAGATATGAGTCATACTCAAAGCGAAAGCATACATCTGAGGTAACAGATTTGCAAAGCAAAACAGAAGCCATCCACTGAAAAAAGCATTTAGCACGTTACTTTTAAGGCAATTAGCACAAAATCATGACAGCAGGAGAGCTGAATGAAGGCAGGGATTACTTTGGATTCATGGCTTTCAATCAGGCATACTCACGCAGCAGGTTACTCTTATTACCAGTCTGTTTAATATTAAATGGTACAACAAAGAGCTGGGATATCTAATACTGCCTTGGGGTCCCATTTGGAAAAGGAGGGGGAGTTGACAGGGTATAGATACACAAATCTTAAAACTAACCTTAAATAGGTTTCTAACAGAAGATATAATGGAGACTGGAGTGTAGAAGGGGATCTAGCTTGTATATTTCTGTGAAAATATGTTCAGCAATATTAGAAAGTAATTGTATAGTCAGCAGCAGCACCTGCATGTGTACACTGTTCCTTGCATGTGTACACCTCTGCTGGTAGTCCTATCCACAGTCCAGGAAATTCTTTGTTGTTTACTCAAGAAAATAAACACTCTAAAAAGCCTGAAGTTGTATCAAGTTCATTCATTTCTGTGATGAAATGCTGCAGTTTAATATCCTGTGCTGAGCCTTACCTATATGCAAAGAAGCCTGTGCTGATGGAGTAATACAATGATTACTCCATCAGTCACACTACTTCATTTTCACTGAACGCTTTCTGCTCATGCTTTGGGTCATTAGCACCAAGAAAGTGGTGTGTGCAACAGCATCTAGACCAACCAGTGTTCGTAACTAGGAGCCCATTAAGCAAGCGAGCAATGAGTTGCAGCGAGAAGGCTGCCAGCCTCCTCACAAACACAGAAAACATTAGTGCTTTTGGCATTAATCTTAGCCCTGAAGATCTTGACAGAAATTGACAGGAGAGCATCTTTCAGGCTTCTAAGTTTATAGGACAACTCATTCTGAAATCATCTATCCTAGGCATTTGCTTTAAGTGGCAAATCCACCTGCAAAGGAGGTGAATACAGTGGCTGTCCAATGCCTGCCAATCCCACTCATAGGGAGCACAGTGTTGATTACGGTACTGTAGCTTCCAAGTATCTTTGGAGATTCTTATCTGTAGCTGATAATACAAAAAAGCTTATCCTATGCAAGAAGCACCAAATGCAAGGGTAATCAGAGTTAACAAACCTCTACTCCAGCAGTACTGAACAATCCCAAGGAGCTTGCAACTGTTACGATGTGTCCGTGATTCATTTCCAGCATCTTGGGAAGGAATGCTTTAGTTGTCTACAAAGGAAAACAAACAAAGCCCACCAAAATGAAAACCCACACCACAAACATTTTATGTAGCAGTGGTAAGCAATAATAAAATTCTGAGAGAAAGATTTTATCAAGACTTCACAAGTTCAGTCAGCGAGCAGGTTCAGAATTTTCCAGTTTGTCAGAAACACCAACAGAAACCCTAGAGCTTGTTTGTGGACTGTGACAGCAAGGTAGCATGGATTGTATCTTCAGAAACCCTAGGGTTAAAGGATCAATTTTGCTCAGACATGTTTATTTTCTTGCAAGAGACTAGTTATCAGAAAGAGATACTATGACCCTAAAATGGAAGTAACTGCAAAAGGAATGCCAAGTGTTTAATCACACCACCCGGCACATCACACTAAGGCAGCACTGATTATCAGCTCCAGTAATTGACCATGTGCTCTGTAGGGCAGAGAGGGCTAGTTTTGTCCAATCAACTACTGTTGAGCATTTCATGTTATAAGAAATACTAGAGTCAGAACTTTTGCTGATGTTTCCATTGTCTTCCAATGCAAGAAACATCTGCTACTATAGATTTATTAGTATCTATATGTACTGCTCTGATTGGAAAAAACACTTAGCAATTCCTTATTTTTAAGAGTTTCGGAAAAAAACTAAAGCAAGTATTGATACGAAGCATTAATTTTAACCTTCCATTTTTATGCTTTGATAGTAACAAATACTGTTTCCTTAAAAACCTCAAAGTTAAGATATTAAGAGTTAAAATTTAAGTGATAAATTGAAGGTCTCACTTTGCTAGATCATCCCTGCTAGAGCAGTGACCTTTGCCATGTCTCTTTGCTGAAGCTGATTCACTTTTTTGAAAAAAAGGTATTAAAACAAAGCACTGTAGATATTAAAAAACCTTAGTATGATGGTACTTGTAGTTCAAATTTACTTCAGCTTCTGGACTGTTTAACCTACTACACCAGACCACTTTCAAATTGCCAAAGGGCTCCACACAACGTTCTTTAATCACAAATACGCCTAGTTAATATAGAACTATTAATGACAGAGCTATTATTCTCCAATTTATTCAGCACCATGAAGGCTTAATCCTACTACAAACCTGCTCTTCCCCTATTAATTTGTATCCAAAGAGAGGCTGCAAATGCCCCTTCAGCATGTGCTACCAAATTGTTGCTCTGACCCATTAGCTGCCTTCTTAAAAGAGACCTTTAGGCTAAACTGAACCCATCCAGTTCTATTCTTACCTTGCCAGTGTTTTCTTGTGTTTTCCAACTGCAGGCATCAGGACAGTTTTGCATTATTTTCACATGTTCTCACCCAACATTTTTTCCTTCATGTGTTAAATGACTAACCCAGACCTAACTGCATACAAGTGTTTTCACTGGACAGCTGGCAGATAATAGAAGCTTAACAGACCTCCTAACTCATTGTGTTTTCTACTGTTGATTCGTGAAACTCCTAGATTCTGACATAATTGCACAACAACGCTAATTATAAAAAACAATCCGAGCGCAAGCTGTATTACATCTGTTCCTTTCCTCCTGGCAGGAATCTCTAAACCTCTCTATATAGAGCCTTGGACAAGAATTTAGTTCACTATTAAACTAATCTGTACCAGGCACACAAAGTTTTAGCCTCTTTCCAAGCCACATGGCAACAAAGCCCAGTCACTATGGGGTATTGCCAACAGGAAAGAAGCTTTGTATGGACAACAACTTTTACAGTGTGACATTTATACATTTATCTGCATCCTGCCTTACACACCCTAGTGTCAATGGTGTGTGCTCTGGCCCTGTAAGAGAACCGTGCTGCCAGCTCTCTCCTGATAGCTATTTACTCCCCTCCAGAGCATTAGTCAGCTCCATCAGCAGTTTCCACTTAGATTTCAGTTCAGTTATCTGTCCTGTCCACATTACACCAAGATGACTGATTTCCACCTTGCATTACCTGAAAGCTTGATAATGCAGACACATTCTGGCTGCAAACCACAGCATCTTAGAGAATTGAAGGGACACTCACCTTGGAGCTCACCTCGGGAGGGAGAGAAAGAAGGGAAAGAAGCAGTAACAGATTTTCTTTTCCTACCACTTTCAAGGCATGAATCAATGTTTTCTTCCAACAAACAGGCTAGTGCATTAAGCTTTGCTGAACTGGCTTTTCTACTTCCTTTAGTATAGCACTGTGGGGTTTTTTCTTTTTTAGTATGGTGAGCTTAAATACTGGCATCTATGGACACCTAGTTATCAACAGCTGAAAAGAGAATGTTCACAGGCATATATATAGAAGCAGGAAATAACCACATTAACTGCACAGCAGCAGATTTCAGAAAGCCTGTTTGACAACATAACACGCTTTCAAAGGATAAATACAGTTTTCAGAGCACGTGGCTGAAATAAGCCATCTTCAACCAAGAGAAAATTGGCACATGGCAAATAAACCCTGTTGAGGCCACTTCTGGGTGACATCCTCATAAATTCAAGTGTAAACTGAACAACTTTCACCAACAGAAAGATGGTCACTTCACATAAGCCATCTCTTAAAAGGCCACTTATGGCCACAGAGGCAAAAACCAGCTCATCTGCTCTGAAGACAATTAGTAATTCATGGAAATCTTTGAGAGACCTGTGTTGTGAAGCAGCCTGTTTGGAGCAGGCCCCTGTACTTTGTCACAGGGCATTACCTGTCATGGCCATTTAAAAAAAAATGAAGTTGAGACAGTCTGTGGAGATTGTATAACCATCATATGTAGAAAACTAACATCTAAGCTAAATGGGTATCAGGAAGTCATCTCAGCTAATGTCATACTCCAGCCATCTGCAGCACTCACAAACAAACCAGTCACAGGCAGACACGCCCTGGGGGGTGCATTCATAGCCTCAGAGTCAAGGCTTGTCCATTGCTCCTCCCTGCCTCCTCTTACGGGGTAAAAAACAATCCCAGAATGAAGTTTCTCTTTCACAGTATAAGCAATTCCCAAACAGACTAGTATTCTTACTGAGCTTCTGGCACAGCCCACTTCCTTGATCAAAGCAGCTTCCTCCATAACCTGCTCCCAGTTTTTCTGCCTGTTACACAAACCAGATCAACTGATTTTCTTGTTTCTAGTTTCTTTCAGCTTCAGCTACATCTGCCTACCAGACCTGAAGTCGTCTTTTTGCTTGTAGTGCTACTGACAAACTAGTTAAAAGACTTTCACCAGTTGAGGGCAAGATACCTTCTGGGTGGCCTTCCCATCTGGAGTTTGTCTGAACAGGTAGCACAGCCCACATTACTCTTCCAAAGCAGCGTATGCACAGGCTAATCCTCCATTAAAAAGTGTTGGAAGACACCAAGCAGGAAACACGTTCTGTCTGTGGGATTAGGGGTCACTCAAAAGAATTCAAATCAACAAAGTGATTTAATAAAAGTATCTGCCTTCTGCTTCGACCCTTCAGGTTTAAGTTTTACTTCTCACAGCTGTAGAGGACACAACCTTTTAAGTACTTTTTAAATACTAAGTCAGAGCTGGGACTTTAACGACAAACATTGAACACAGAGAAGGAACAAGCAAGTACAGGCGATGAAATTGTGTGGTGAAGCATCAAGGCGAGGAATCAGGGAAGTTATATAGGATTCAACGTCAGAAAATTTAAGTAAAGCATCTTCTTCACTCTAATTTTTTTTTTTTTTTAGAAAAAAGTTACAGCCACCCCCCCACCCTCCCCCAGCACAGGCAAACACACATGTCCTAACCTGCTGCATTGTTGAGATACAGCAATGAGTTTTTCAGGCTAGCCTAATCTTTGCTTTTAGAGCCTAGAGATCATTTCCTAATCGAAGCCTTTTTCTCTCCGCTGGCTGAATATACCAGCAAGTACAAGCCATTCCCAGTAGCTGTTAACCAAACAGCTTCATGTGCACACAGCTATAATGACTTATTTTTCACAAGTGTGAAAGCAAACAAGCATTTACATGTCACTTCATAGCTTTCACAATCTGTTCAATATTTTGGTTCACGGCAAATTAACTTCTAACAGCCTCGCACTTCTTCCCTCCCCTTCCCCAAATTCTTTAGTTCCCTTCTTAATGAAACAGAACTACAAAGATTGTGCAACACAAAGGACTGTGGAACTGCAATGTCAAGACAAATTAGTCTAAATGCAGCAAATGAGAATATGAAGAAATACTGTGCTTGGAAAAGTGATTTTTTTAATTAAGTCTTGGATTAATTATTCTTGAGGAAAGCAAGTGGCCACAGAAGACAACGCTGGCTGTGTGCAGATCCAGACAATGGATACCAACTGCAGAAAGCACACCAAAGCAGAACAGTATGTCCCTGCCTCATGCTTATATCAAAAAGAAATAAAAAGGTACCAATATTTCAGGTCCTGTAATTATTTAATACAATTTATTTCTACTTTCTGCCTTCTGTCAACGATCAGCAGCCCCTTTAAACTATTTTGATGGCATTAATTAGCTGCTTTACTAAGGAAGAAACTCCTTTAGCCAAAGCAATAGCTCACTTTCCATACAGCCCTCTCAGATAAAGAGGATACAACATCAGTATTTTTCTGGGATTGATCACAGATTCATACAATCATAGAATCCAGAAGGCCAAACCAGTGTGATTAGTCAAAGACTTGCCCAGAAAACTCTGGGAACCAGGTACCAAAGCTGAAAACAGCCTGCTGTCACATGTTAACTGATCTTACTGCTATTATCATGAAGCAGTCGGCAACAAGAAAATGCTCCAGGTTTCTGCCTAAAATGCACATTGCATCCCCTCTCCCCCTCAGCATGAGCATTTGGCTTTCTTTCCATTCTTCACAGACCACAGCAGGACATTCTGCAGGCTCTCCAGCTCCTGTACAGAGCAGGATGTGGCTGCTCACTCACTCCACCACGAAAGTCAAACAGACATCCACATGCCCTAGTTTTTCGGTCCATTCCAGTAACTGAGAAGGAGCATAGAAAGACCTGAATAGCAACCCTAACTCTCCTGCAGACCTTGACTTAATTTAGGTTTGTCCAACTGGATAAGGATATTACTAATGCTAAAAGGGAAAGAAAAGTGCTTGAAAGGCAGGAAAACCCCATGGCAACCTTATCAGTGACTGTACTGATGTCTTCTGAAACACTGTGTAGCTGAAAATAACTCCTTTAAATACATTTTTTATAAAAAAGACAAGACTTCACTTCTAGCATCTCAGCAAATGCCATTGCCAAACAGTTTTAGGGACTTCTAGGGTGTACTTTCTTCTAACTGTCAAAAGGAGAATTTATTCAAGTTAGATACTACAATAACCAAAATGCTTTCTCACACAAGGCTTGCAGTTACAAGCTTGGATTTAACCATTTATCTGGCTTTTCCACTTGCTTCCAAGAGTTGGGAACAATCTCATTACTTTTCATATTATCTCTGCACCCTTCTTACATTAAAAGCATCTCTGAAGCTTAAGGTGATATTAGTAACTGCACTAAGACTACATCAGAAGTACCGAGTTGAAGGCCAGAGAGGGCAGAGAGCATAAAGGACACAGCTTTGCTAGTAACAGGCTGAATACAGAAGGCTGACTGAAGTCTGCAACTACTGTTGACCCTGCTAACATAAACGGAGGAAAGCTTTACTTTAAAAGGACCTCAGATGCCTCTGCTGTTTTCAAGATAATTAGCCATTATCTAACTAAATATTTAAATAGTACTCATTTTGATCTTGTTTCTATTATCAAGAAACAGTAATGGAAAATAGGTCAATTACCCAGGCTTGGTCTTCAAGTCATGAATTCTAGAAGAAAAAGTCACATCTCTCTGGATATTTGATGGGCCTAAGTAGATCCTTTTGCATCAAAAAGGCTCAGGAGATAAACATGTCCCCAAGCCAAGCTTCTGTAGACAGCTGTATTAAAAGCATGAAAGGAAAGTATTTAAGGATTGCACATTAATATGCCTTGAACAGGATCTGTGTTGAAAACAAAAGAAGCTGGACCTTCCAATATTTCATACTGAAAGGAGTTCCTTAGTTACTCAGCTTCTAGCAGGCAATACAACTTTCAGTTTCCCACTAAAGCCTTATTTGTCCTTCATATAAGGACCCACTGTTTTGGGAGCTTAGGGATTCATTTAACATTTAACTTTATTAGTAGTTAATGCTTAACATACATGCACAGCAATCACATCCCACATTCTGCCTTGCAACCAGAAACTCATGAAAGAAAAAGACAGTCTTCTGTTTAAGTCTATAAAAATGACATAGAGGAAGCAAAGCCACCCCCACTCCCAGCTCCCTCCCCACTACTTGGAATATCCTGCATTTGCAGACAGAGTGAAATTACAGACAAGATCTCCCCACATTAAGCGGTGAGTGCAACAAAATAAATGCCATAAGAATTAAGTTACAATGAAAAGCAACATTAGTTAAAACTGTATTTGATTTACAGAGAAATAAGCTTTTTGCTTCCTCTAGCTAACTGTCCATGCAATGCTGCTTCGAAGTACAGTCTTAGCTTTGTCAAAAGTTCAGCTATTATTGGAATCACTTAATTCCTTATTCATTCATGTTGGCAAGTAACATTACTGCTTTCACCTTCATGACTAATGTATATATGCAATCATCTGCTCCAGACATAAGCAGCATCAAAATTGTACAAAGCTATTGTACAAAATGAGATCGAACTATTTGCTGAAGTGACTTGTTTGCAGTAACAAATGTCTGTCATGGACAGTTACTAATGAACTCGTATGCTACAGCCCATGTTGACATTAATAACTTGTAGTATTCAGGATACAGTTGCAAAATGTCTTCAGGTTTTAGAAGACCATTACAACTGTTCCCTGTGAATAGTCCAGTTGTGGTTCAGAGTGGCTCCTCTCACAAAGAGACAATTCACACCAAATACTGCAGACTAAATCAGAAACTGAATTAGTTTCCTTAATCAGAAACCAAATGACACAATGATGTTTGTAACAGCTAGACAATAAAGGTAAGTAATTATATTGAAAAAAAGTCCACAGGAAACTATTAACACTACTTATCTAATATTAATCACGGATACCCATTCAACTACTAGAAGCAATTAACCACATGTAGGACAACTGAGAACTGCATAGCTAAACTGCATTGCTCAGCTTATTAACCAGGCTTAGTTGAAAAAAAGAGTTGTGTTTACAGAGTGGGCTATGAAAATGCTTAAGGAAGGCCACTGCAACAGGAATTTTTTATATATATTGCCTTATGTGACTGTATTGTCTCCCCCTCCCCTTTCTTTTAAGCTCATATCCTGTGATCGTACCTCAAATTATGTAACTCAAACCACAGCAGAGAACAGCTTTGTTCTCCCTCTGAAATGTTGGTTAGGTACTCAAGAACACAACCCACATAATGCAACTTCTGTTCTGAAACTTTCTTCTTGACAGTCCAAGTGGCAAAAGGTATCATTACTTACTGTTTACAGTGGTCCAATGCTCCAACTCCCAGAAAATACTTTTCTGCATCCCTAACCACCACATCCCTCTAGACTATGAGGGCCTGAAGACTGCCCCTGGCTTTACCTAGGGCAGATGTAACACAGGCAAAGATGGTCCTGTTTCCTTCTTAACACTTCACTGCTGTTCAGGGACCATTCCTTTATACACTTGCTCAGCATGGTTCACGTATTCAAACTGAACTACTCATCAATTCTATACCAGCAAAGGGAAGTTACAAGGTTTATATTACTGGCATGCAGTTTCCACCTTCCTGCTTGCCATCTCTGACATTCCTTCTTCCCAAGAGGAAACAGATTTTAGATGTCCATGCTTTTAAAATTATTTCTACCCTCCTATGTTAGGCCTGTACTGTGAAGTGCCTGATCTTCCTAATGACTATATGGCACCAGTCATTTCTGTGGAAGCAGAATGTGCAAAAGAAGTTCCCTTTAGTAGGCATGCTGGTGTATTATGGTAGAACTACCACAAACACCAACTTGCCTTCTTTCATCTGTACTTCCTGATACTGCTTTTTTGATGTGAGACTGCTACGTATATATGCAGCGGTATATACAGATCATTGTTTAAATCAGTGATTGACCTCTTCCCTCCAAAGCCCACAGATCTGATTTCACATGGATATGAAAACCAAAGCACTTTCTCATATGTTCCAAGAGAGACTGTGGAAATCTCCATCAAAAGCTGCCTGGACACAGTGCTGGGCCACCAGCTTTAGGCAGCTCTGCCTGAGCAGGGGGTTTAGACCTGATGACCTCCAGAGGCATCTTCCCAACTCAACCATTCTGTGTTTATATTTAAGTGTACCAGCTGACTCCTGCTCCTCTCACATAGAAAGATGTTCATAAGCCAGCAGAGACTGTGTACTCTGTCCCCATGCTATTTACAAGTTCATCACCACACAACCTTAAATGGAAAAAGATTCCTCTGCTATATCTCTTGTATCTCCCTTACAGGAGTTCTTACCTGTAATAAAGTATGCTGCTCTGTCTGAAACAGTGTCTGTTCTGTTTCTTTCAGTCTAAAGTACTTTCAGATGGAGAGAAGGTCTGATGAAGCAGTGCAGAGTACTGGATACATTTCTGGTGGAGTACAGCTCCGGTTGAGTTTGGAACATACGCACAACCACTTTTCAGAAAACGTCAGCTTCTAAGAGTATTGTGAGCCCTCACAGACAATTCTGCCCACTTTAAACATTAATGACATTTAGAACTTGGACAGAGCAATTACACAGACTCTCAATCTAATCTATCTATCTCATTGTAGCAGTGAACAGGGAGACAGACATTATCTCTCCTTAAGTAACACAGAAGTGCAGAGCAAGTTGCAGTCATGTTTGTTGTGGATTTCAAATGCCAAACTAATCGAAAAGCTGAGAAGGATTAGCAGCAGGTACAACAGCATGGCAAGAGGGCTGCTGGTGGCCTAGCTGAGTGTTTGGTCAACCTTAAGCTGCAAGACAAGCAAGATACCAGTCTAGGCTGAAGCAGCACATAGCAAGACACATACTTGCAGACTTCTGCAGCTAGCACGTATTTAAGGCACAACCAAGCCCAAGAACTTAGTTTGCAAAAAACTGCCCTCCTCCCTCACACCCAAAGGCATCTGCAGATAAACTGATGTTTATCCTCCACATGTAATCTCACACTCAGACTATCCAGCTATCAAATCACAATTATTTTTTCAGTTTAAAGCAAATACAACACAGTCAGCAGCAGCCACTGGAAAGTGATACAGTTAAATGAAAGTGAATCCTCCTGCTCAAATCTACTAATGGCAGCATTTGAGCAACTCATACCTAAAACTAATCTAGAGCTCCAATGCAGCTAGATTAACTCCTCTGCCCAGTTACGTTCCTGTACATTTAGGAACTTAAGTTACTCTGCCAGTAGGCAGCACCACCAACTTTGTCATTCCACAGGCAGTTCTGTTAGTAAGGCTGACCTAACCTATCTTTATTCTGATGTCAAACTGGACATGACTTTAGTGCTTGCTGGGCAGGTGATATAAGCGGTTAACATTCCTTGCCACAAAAGCTGGTTTAAGCTTTGTTGGAGTCAAGGGACCAGAAATTCAATGTTGTTTATGTATTGACAAACGGCCATGACAAGGGATTCATAGGGGTTTAGAGCTATGTTGCTATCAGTATAGCACACACATGAATCCCTCACCTTCACTAGCATCAGTTTGTAGCAGATGTCAAGCCATTTGGAGAGCTATTATCACCAGCTATTTGATAAACCCTGACAAAAATGAACACATACTCTTGTGAGCCAGTGAAAATTCCACAGAGCAAACCCATTTTGCAGCCATTAGACAATAAGTCAGAATATTCTCTTCAGTGAACAGGAACACAATCCAATTAAGTTCACATTTTATTCTGGCTTGTCCTAAGCTTTAGTCATCCTCTGGAATATTTAGCGAGGCTTGGTATTTTAGTCTACATGTTTCCAAAAAATTACTAGAGAACAGCACTGACAGAACTACTTACAGGAAATATGAAGTCATCATTCATATTTTATGAGTTATGTCACCAGTTTTTCAAGAAGTTGCTGAACAGAAGTAGACTGCTTAATGGTTTATAGATACCTTAAGATCTGCACTGCCACAGGGCTGCAATTACTGTAGTACTTACGTGCAGGTGAAAGCTGAGTCACCTCACTCATCCTCTCAAAGCAGTGACTTAGTGACTGAGATTGAGTCTATTTTATACGTGATTTATACCATACCAAAACTATCACACAGAGGGTTTTACTTTTTTGTTTCCAAGTAAAGATGGTATTACAGTAGAATTGAAATTTAGTTTTCAAGTTTGTTTAGGAAACAATAGGACCCTAGAAAGCTCTAACTGCATAGGAAGTCACAGAATGAGAAGTAACATTTTAAAAATGCACAGAGCTGAGACTTTTTTTAAACCAATTTGTTTCACACTTCTCTCCAATCCTTTCCCTCAAAAGGGTGTTCAGAAAACAGTAGGTCAACTTTAACTCCATAAGCCAAAGAAGGTTAAATCTACTAAAACCCCTCCAACTAATACAGTGACTAAAACAGCAATCAATACAGCTTCCAGACAGATTTTACTTACACAGGCATTTTAACTAATCACTGATCTGCTTGCTACCTTAAGGGTGAGTTTTCAAAGACAGATATTTCTTTCCCTTGCATCCATGAGGAATTGTGCTAGTTTCCCCCAAGCTGAAACACAGCTCTGGTCTGTTTTTACCACAGTGATGGTACAACAGATTTACAGAGAAATAAAACATGCAGCAGGCACAAGGATCATTCCTCTGAACAGTACACCAGCTAATCAGTGTCAGTGCAAGGAAAACGAGCTGTTAACACTACTTACTGTGTTCAAAAAGCTAGCTTACCTTTTCCTAAGAATTTTAATAGCACATACTTAGAACACAGCAATCCCTTCAGAAGTAGCACTGTTAAACTCAGATTGTATCAGTGGCAGATTTGCTATAGCTTGGAACTGTTTTGACTCAGTTATTTAAAGCCCATAAAAATCCATAAATGAAGTTTCATTACAGATTCATTAGAGTACCCAAGAAGTCCTGCTCACAGCTATCCGGTTTTATCTTATTCCTCTTCACCCTTTCCTCACCACTCCCCCTTCCCACACTACCTAGTCAAAGGCAAACATTGATTATTTTAGTCTCCAAATAAAAAAAAGCAGTTGAACTATACCTTACCTGAAGGTCACACTACCAGAACCAGCGTGAGGTAAAACATAGGACCACCACTGGGATTTGTGTAACTGCTCAGCACAAACTAGGGTAGACCTCCAAGCCAGTTTAAGTCAACAGGAATGTTGGACAAGTTATTTTTAAATATTCACTCAAATGCTTTTCCAAATCAACAGTGAAAGAGGGATGTTCCAGAAAGTGCCCCACAAGTTCAAGCAGATGGCAGCAGTGACCAGCATCAGGGCACATTTAGGTGCCGAATTTAACAGCCAAACAAACTTGAATTTCAAAAGGCTTACACCAAGCCAGGCACCTCAGCTCCACAGCTGTTCTAGGATTCCTCTGCCTGCATGACCACCCATCCCAGCTGGGATAACTCATTAGTGCCAAATGTTAATTTGACTGGCGTATACATCATGGTGCTCCTACAAGGATTTACAGGAGCAGAGCATTCATACAGCAGTGCTAGCTTGGATGACAGCCTCTTTCCCATTTGTGATATATCTTTTTCCAACCAAAACCCTCTAACAAACACTGCCAACCCATCTGTGCCTACTCACCTATGTTGCAAATGCATTTTGAAAACAGGAGATATTTTAAAGAATGTAGCATTAGAACAGCAGAGGTGGTTTTAGAAAACATAGCAACCTGTCTAATCAGCATAACTGATGACACTGAGAAGCACAAATGGCTCACTCACGCAGATCAGTTAAGACAGATCCTCAGCAGTGGGTTACTAGGACACTCAACCACATCATAACTGGGTTTGCCTTCCTCCAAAGCCAAGCACACGAACATGCCTGTCATCTTCTAGAGTTCTGCTGGCATCACTTGGCTATTACAGACAATAACATAATGAGTTTTAACTTGGGTTATTTTTATAAAATAAAAGCAAGTGTTACCTGCAGAGAGAAGATACTCTAACTTCAAACCCCCCTGCTTGCCTAACTACCACAGGACAGAAAAGGCTTACACATAATCTTTTGGATCAACCACTGCAATGAGACAGTGAAGAGCCACTTTCTCCTAATAAGGTTAGGCACCACACCAGCAAAGATGATAGCTGCATTCAAGGTTTTCTTCCCTTCCAGAACCCTTCACAAGTACATAGCACAGCATTAGACTGAGGGCACTGCAGAAAGTTTTTTTGCTTATTCAGCTGACCTACCTCATTCCTTAAGAGGCAGGAATTTAATCACTGCACTGATCACTCATCCAAATCCATTTCTTCAGAACAGATTAGCAATTGTGAAAGCATTCATATGGTTTGCTGACATGTCTGACCCTCAGAAAAAGGTGCAGGAGACTACAAAGTGAGATTATCTTAAGTGCTTTATCTCTGCAAGTGTCACTTCAAATTCAGCTTTGTTTCAGACATCTGTACAACTTCAAACCACTAGCAACATTAATACTTCAACTCTTTCAAATCATTTGATAAGTCTTGGCATGGGCTCTTCAGGACAACTTTCCTTAATGGAACTTTCACATGGCTGTTGCGTGAAATACATCACTGTTTTCACCTAAACCCTTCAAGCTTCATATTCACTCCTCAGTGCATGGAAATACCTGGCTGATCCCACATTATGCTACCATCCTGGACACCAACCAACAAGTCACAGCCTGAGAATTCTATCTCCTGTTGTTTCAAAGTCTAAGGTCCATGTACTTTTCAAATACCACCACAAATTACTTTCCAAAGTGAGCCTGAGAGAATCTGTCATAAAAGCTTCGGTGTAACTGAAGTTGTCTAAAGAAACCACACTCTGATCTGTTTAGATTTGTTAACTGATTGGGATGAAAAATCAAACACTACATCACTCCAGAGAAGGAAGGGAAATGCATGAATGCAGCTAGTGTTTGAACAACAGGCTAGTATTCAGCACAGAAGGCAGATGCTTTAACCAAGACAATGTATTTAGGAAAGGTGGTGGTGTAACATGCTCCAGAAATCTTTGACATGATTTTCCCACTGCTCTGATGGAAGTGTTGCTAATTAAACAAGCAAAGTGTGCCACAAACTGCTTTGTTCAGGTTCCTTCACATGCAGTTATCATCAAAACACAATAGACAATGAAGAACTGTGACTGAATACTCTCAAAAGACTTCAGACATAGCATCTGAGCAACCTGCAGAACCACTACAGTTCAGTAGATAGCACTCTGGAGTCCCAATTGTAGGTGCCTGATTTCATAAGACTTCAACACAGTGCAAAGAAAAGGGCATTTGCCACCCCATCCTAACATATTTCATTGCGCTTGCTCCACCCTGGTGGGCTGAATTATGCTTTCTGACTCTTCCCTGTCTGAAGAGTTAGTTTTATCTTCACTCATTTATACTCTAAAGCTGGGAAGATCACTTCTATAGCCAAAGCTTGGACATCTAGATGCCCAACTGAACAGTTAAGGTTGATGTACCCCCTCCCAGGATCAGAAACCTGAAAAGTGATATTTTTTATGGAAAATGATCACCACAACTAAACTTAAAGTACAGACATACAGTACAGGTCATAAGTACCTTAAAGTACAGGTCATAAGGCACAGTTTAGAAAACTGGAGATTCCACGATGGCAATAACTGCTTGAACCAATGCTAGCCAAGCTCCTGGTAGAACATAAAATGCATCTGCAAGTAAAGTTCTGAGCCAAAGGTACTGTGCCCACTCAAGGTCCAGAAATATGTATTTATTCTCTAAAACTTGTGTTTATAAAATAGGAAGCTGCAATATTCTAGAGCAGTATTTTCTGTATTGCTAGATTTCCTGTATTTTCTCAAGAAGTGAATCCAAGACCATACAAACTGCAGGACCACACTGAAGCACTTATAAGCTTTAGTTATAACTAATATGGCTATTTCCAAGGTAAAGAGTATTAGTGCTCTTCATGTTGCCTATCCAGCATGCTACCACAGTATAGCAAGCACACATGCTATCAGGGTGATGACTTGGTACTGTGTAGCTGGAATAAATCTGAAGGGGAAAGTCAGTTTTGACGACACTTTTTGGATCACACACGTTTCTCTTGAACCTCATCCAACTCATTTTTCAAAGAAAAGAGTAAAATAACTTTTAGATTAAACTTTGTATGTAAATTTAGGCATCTTGGGATACATTACTATTAAAATTTAAAAACAATAAATTAAAGCAGCTAATTCTGCTCATTCAAAATGCTAGAGACAGCATGACAGTGGAATATGTTGCATCTGGATTTGATCATAGATGCTAGAATCCTAGTGACGAAAACCAAAGTTAGACTGCCATGCCAACAGGTCCCAAGACTCAACACTGCATAGTTTCTAATAACATAACTTCAGCTGTCTTTTCCTGTAGAAGATTCTGCACACACTAAGTACAGTACTGCATATTTTAAAAAAACTCTAGGCACGAGTATGCTTTATTTAACATCAGTGAGCTTGAAGACACTAGAATACCACTAGATAATCTATGTTTCAGAAAACCATGAGCCACCATTACTTTCCAAGCCTTTAGTAATCCAGTCAGTTTAATTAGACAGGCACCTCCAGCAATTATACAAATAGTTATTTGATTTGGTAACTCCACATTAAACTTTCCAAGGCACACTGACGTTTTAGGAGTTTGACTATTCGTTATTGCCCTAATTACTTGAGTAATGCTCCCCTCTTTCTTCAGTATTTCTCTTCCCATATCAGAGACAGGCCACCTAAGAGATTTGTTCAGTTCCTCCAAAAAAACAAACTGCATGCAGTTTGTAACCTAGTGAACAGAACTAGTCCAGTTAAGACCGCAGCACAAGTCTCCAGACTCTGGGCCCCAGTCTCTCATTATGCAGATTTTGAAACATTTTTATATGACAGAGCCAGAGCTGAATGCTTATGCTTCCCCCTTTCGGTAAACTGAAGACAACTCCTCCAGTAGGAGAGCTTTAAGCAAAAAGCTTTGAAGGACCCACATGACAGGGTAACACAGATCACTGTCCTCTGAACTGACTAGTGTTGCTTATCACAGAACTTCACAAGCCCCGATCATCACACCTTGCCCCTGCAACTCCAGGAGTCCCATTCAAAAAAAAAAAAATCTAATCTGGAAGTTTTTCCTAGGTATTATACACCAGCATAGTGTAAAGCATCAACAGCGACTTATCCAACAATAGCATTATTCTTCCAAGAAAACGTTCAATTACATAAAAGAAACCCAAATTGTCCCAAAATAAGAGTTTGTACAGCAGTTGTACTGACTACAGTTCCATGATTTAAACCACAGTATTTTAATAGTTAAGTTTCACTGTAAATTCACAAGGGATAATGCGTTCCTCTTACATTTGCTTATAACTGATTAAGCAACAGCTTTATCATATGCTGTGGCTTAACATTTATCAAACCTGCATCCCAACATACCCCAGGAAGAAAGTCTTCTAGTCTGCAGAAGTTCAGTTCCAGTAATTGACAAGTGCAGCCAAGTAAGTTATTACTCTTGCAACAGACTTGCAGGAAAGATAGCGTTACACTTCTGCTCCAGTTCTAGGCATCTGCAAATTACAGTAAACCAGAGCTGGCTTGTTTCAAACCAGAAATGGATTGTGCCTCTAGGTTTTCAATATCAGAAACGTTCAAGTTATCACAGCATGAAATAACAGGGTTTTAATACTGCAGTGGATTTTATGCTCTGGAAATTGCTACATGATGCAGTGGTGACATGTTTATGTACAACACTTCTAGGAAGGATTACACAGACCATAGATGTCAGCAAAATGGAAAGCATCTGTTTAGGCTGTGATGTGCTGCTAAGGCTTTCTTGACTGCCAGTCTGTGATACGGCGCACAACCCAGTAGAGGTCACAGCAACAAACCAGTGACACACATCCATTTCACTGCCTACTGCAAAAGTTGGGCAGCCTTCAAGTCACAGCTACTAATGCAAAGTAAGCTGCGCAGAAAGTAGGCAATCAATCTTCTGACATTTCACAGAGACAGCTGTAGAGCCCCATTTCAGGTTTTTCATATAAAAGAACACTGAGGATTGATTAATGATCAAGGGATGAAGAATTTTCCCCATCACACCTTAAAAAGCCCCCTACAAAGTCCCTGAAAGTGCAGACACCTAACTACTGAAACAACATTACATGGGAGATTCATGTCTTTATGAAGCAGATTTACAACTTTTTGGACACAACACCCTCCAAGCATAGTTAAAAGCCTACATAATGCTCCAGAGCATTAACTTTGCTTTTGAACCACCAGTTTAGCTGACATAGAAAAGACTAGCTGTGCAATACTTCACACATCTAGACACATTGTTCTATTTAAGTGAGCATTGAATTACATCAAAAAAGTTGGCTTCAAATCAGCAGATTCAGATGTTATCTTAGGAATTAAGTACTATTACTTCTAATAGAAGTCCACCCACTTCTGGGGAAGCCAACCTTTTCTGAAAGGAGCCTTAGGGTTAAGGCTCTTCCAGCAACAAAAAAACAAAAGGAAAGTAGGACACAGACCTTCAGGAATTATGTGTGAACAGATAGATCCTCAATTATACACTGAACTTCTCCTTCAAAGCTTAAGCCAAGGTATCAGCTTCCACAGTTGAGATCTAACTGTGCATTCTCCAGTTAGGGTTTTGTTTTGTTTTAAATTCACTTAACATATAACCTTCATAGAGGTATGTTTGTAACCCATGTAGAGACAAATGAAACTATTAGAGAAACCAAATTACAGCAAAACAAGACTTAGTCTTCTATGGTAATTGAAAACTAAAGAAAACACTCCTTTAAAAAGGACTCTAAAACAATGTTCTTAATGATATCTTAGGCCTGAAGGAAGAAGAGCTGGTGAATTTCAGATTCTCCTACATTTTAAATTTATGGTGATGTCATAATTTAGAGTTCTTGGAAACTATGTCAGTTGAGTATTTCAACCACATCAATTATAGTCATTAAATCTGGTGCGCACCTCTGCTTAAGTATCAGTTTAACTCAAGTCCTTCGTTGTAAGGAGTCAAATGAGCATTCCCAGGACCCTTCGAATTGCCTTAAAACATTACTTCAAGTTTAAAAGAGTTTCTAAACAAACCATACTATGTGCAGTTAAGCTTAAACACTCTGCTAGCTTTACAATACACTGGAAGACGACTGCTCTGCCACTAAGTGCTTCACAGTGTAGCTTTACAGGGGCTCCTTTAGGGTTATGAAACAGCATTTCACTTCCATGTTATAAAAGTTGGGTTTGAGAGAGACTTGTAAGTTCTGAAAGGGTCCATTTTGCAGTTTTGTTATGAAAAGGTAAGAGCATCCAAAGAAGTCTTAAATTGAAGTATATTCACATTACTTAATCCTTTGATTGTTATGCAAGTGTATTTCATAACCCTATTTGAAGGGCTAAAAAACAGTTTTAGTACTAACAATGGGCTCAGTTTGACAGCTAATGCTATCTCAAGTGTGCATCAAGTTCTCCTTTAACACACCAATTTATGCAACTACCAGACTACTAGGGGTTTAAAAATAAATTGTACAGGAAACAAAGGTTCAGATAGACAAAGAGAATAAAATCACATCTCTTTATTAGCTAGCATTTGGTAGTTTTGCAGACAATAACTACCCCAGATGTCTTAAGAGACTTTTACCTCAGCTGGAAGCCCCCAGAGAAAGTGATGAAGATAAATATACAGGATTCCTGAAAGTGTTCTCGACTGAGTTTCTTGAGGGTTTTTTTTACCTTTCCTCCCAGTACTCGAAATAATGAAATTGCCCCCAAAGCAATTATAACTTCTGCTGGAACTGTTGTTTGAAGTACTTTTTTTCCCCAGAAATGTTCAAGTCTGAATGGTAACCACCGTTAAAAAAAGCATCTTATAGCTGCTAATGTGCTAGCAGAAGATTAGCAGAAGACTAGAAGGGACGAAGGTTGAAGAGCCATTCATGAGCAGTAACTACCTTTAAATAGATGCAGACATTATGCTTGTAAAGGTTTTATATCCAGGGCTACAGTAAGACTACAGTAAGGGGCACAAGACTTACAAATCTGGATTCAAGGAGAATACAGCTGCTTTAAAACAATTTGTTAGTAGTTTTAACACCCACCATTCTGTTCAGCAGAACAGTAAGTTTAAAACAAGAAACTCCCACAGTGGTGAGCTTGTAAATGAAAGAGCAAGTGCAAAATTCAAGGAGAATAAAGTTAAGCAACAAAAAGCAGTCAGTTCACCAAAGTTACCTGGCAAAAGCGGTAGCAAAAGAGTGCATACTTACCCAGAAATGTGCGTGGCAGTTGACCATCATGGTCCTCTCAATAAGCTCATCAGGACACTCCAGAAGATGGTGTCCAGAGACCACTCCAGCATTGTTCACCAGGACAGAGACCTCACCAACCTCCTTGCGGACCCTCTCTGCGGTCGAGTAGACATTTTCTCTCTTGCCCACATCACAGGTGTAAGTGTAAACCTGCAAGTTGCAGGGGGGCAGTACATCTTTTTCTCCATCTCCGGCTACTAAGCAACACAGACAAAAGAACAGAGGAAGGAAAAAACACAAAGTTCTTACTGGCGTTCAAACAAGTAGCCGAGTGGAAGCAGAAAACACGTTTCTATTGTAGTAAAACTTCTGACTACTTCAGTGTCATCGCGGTACGATACAACTCGCCATTTCCTATTGTAGCCAGCGAGCTTTAGCAAAAGACGGTTTCAAAGCCAATGCTGTCGGACAAGGATACACGAAGCAGGTTTCGGCTCCCCGGCGCGGGCCGGCCCCTGCTGGCAACGGTACAGACGGCGCCGGGAGCTCCGCTCGCCTGACTCCCCCCCCCGCAGGTGCCTGCGGAACCCCCGGGGCCCGAGCGGCGCAGGTGAAAGACCGGGACAGCCCAAGCCGCCGCTTACCTCTGTGGGCGGCGGCCGCCTCAGTTAGCTCCCGGTATATGTGCCGCACCATGCCCGCCGTCTCCTCGTTGCTCTGAGTATTGATGTCCCACAGTACCAACAGCGCCCGACGCCGAGCGAACTCCAGCGCGAAGAGGCGGCCCAGGCCGCTGCCGGCGCCGGTGATCAGACACACCTGCCCCGCCACGCTCTTCTCCTTGGGCCGCACCAGCCACTTAGCCGCGGCCAGCACGAAGGCCCAGAGCACCCGGAAAGTCACCACGAAAAGCTCTAGCAGGATGTTCATGGTGCCGAAGCCCAGCGGTGCAGGGTAACCCGCGTTCCAGTAACGCTGGAGGCACGGAGCCTCTCCGCGGCTCAGGCGGCTTCTCCTCGCCGCCCAGTTCCCCGACCTGGGGCTGCCCGCGCCAGGGACCTCCTGCTGTCGGCGAGGAGGGACGGAGCGAGAGTCCGCTCCACTGCCCAGAGTCCGGTCCCGCCCCGCACCCTGTCTCGGTTACGGCACCGTCCCCCGGCCGCCGCCGCCGTCCGCCCAACCCCACACGCCCGCGGCCCCACTACTGGCAGACAGCATGATGCTCGCTCAGCCCCCTATATAGGGCGGGACGGACGCTCGGGACCCTCCCCTGGGGCCGGCCTAGCCCACCCCGCATTCTAGGGAACCCCCGCCCTCTCTGCGACCCCTCCTCTCTCCGTCCCGCCCCGCCGCCGGCAGCGGCTCCCCGGAACGGGGCTGGCCACTGGTCTGCGCCGTTCGTCGGTACGTCCGTCCGTGCCAGCAGCAGGCTCCGCACAGCCCCGTGTGCCGGCGGGACTGCGTGTCCCCACTAGCTCAGTGCTCCCGCAACAGCGACATCTTCAGGCGGCGGCGGAGCCGAGCTGGTGCCCGAGGGTCTGTAGGCAGGAGACAGCAACCCTCGCGAAGCCCGAGAGGGGACTAATACGGCACGAAGGGGTGCACTCGGGAGCGGCGGGTCCCCAGGAGCCAGCGAGCCTCGGGTTCTCTGCCGAGCTGTGAGAAACTGTAGTGGGGTGTTTTGGGTCTCTCAGTCAAATACATAAGCCATTAACTGACACCTAATCAACCGATAGGAACCGGCGACTACAAGTACCAGCACCCTTGCAGTGTTTCTGCCGGGCGGGGACCCCAGGCAGCGGCCACTCCGGGCCACGGGAGCGGACCAGAGCGACCCTTGCGACTTCATAGTGGTAGGCGAGCAGGAGCCTCAAGCCCTCTCGGGACCATCTGCCCACACTGCTCGCACCCCGCCTGCTGTCACTAGCAGCGCAGAGCCAATGACGGCCGCGGGCACACGGGACAGTATATGCTGGCCCCAACCCCGCAGCCGCCGTGGGGGGGCATCGGGTGTTGCAAGAACGGGACCCAGGGCCAGGGCTCTTATGGAGATAGAAGCTGTACCGGACACCCTCCCTGCTGCTGCGGGGTGAGGGTGGCCGAGGAGGAGGCGCCAGGGCCAGTGTTTCAAGGCCTCAGCCCTGTCGCTGCTGCGGTGCTGAATGCGTCCTGCTGGAGCAGGGGAAGTGCTGCATTACGTGAGACCGTAGTGAGGAACCTGGAGAAAGGTCCGGGTTTGATGGCGGTGGGCGGCTCCCGCACGTTCTTATCTCAGGCACTCGCCGTGCATCCCGGTGTCGGCACCACAGCGGACGCCTAAGCGCGGGGTCCTTCTGTTTGTAGGGCCCTGCTCGCGTAGGTGGGCGGGTGGGTGTGGCCCGCGCAGGCGCGTTGTGCTCTCCGTCTCTCTGTCTCTCTCTCTTCCGGCGCGGACCATGGCGGACAAGGAGTGAGTGCCCGGTCTCTCAGGGATCCGCCGCCATCGGCGGCTGCAACGCTGCCCACCACTCGTGGTCGCTGCTGGGCTGCTGCACTCCGAGCTGTGCTATCCGGGCCTCCGCCTGCAACGCGGAAGGCGGCCCGATCGTTATGGGCTGGAGTGGGCGAGACGCGGGCCTAGCGCGGCGGCTTCTGCTCCGTCTCTCTGTGCCAGCGGCCTCTCTGCCAGCGGTGGGCTCTGTCCCACGGGGAACTGCCGATGGCAGTCAGGCTTCGCGCAGCGTGGTCGCAGAGGGGGCCCTGGGGTTGCACCTATTTCAGTGGTGGTGGGGTGTCGGTGCCACGCTGGGTACGCGGAGGGGTGAGCTACTTCTCCTGGGAGTCGCGGGGCGCGCCCCGGTTCTGTAAGCAGTGCGCTTGTGTGTGGTGTCGCGTGCGAGCGCCTAGTAGTCGGAGTAACCGTAAAAGCCTGTGCAGTAAATTCCAGAGGGCTCCTAAACTGCTTTCGTTTTTCAAGAACCTATTGAAGTGTTAATCGATCTGAAAAAGAGGTGCCTGAAGTAGACTATTGCGGGGAGGGCTGTAGCAAAGTAAGATAAAAGCTTTTTTGTCACTCCATGATCTCAGACGTTGAGTGGTGTTCCACAGGATGTGCACAGCCCGGCAGCTGTGATGCCCCATTTCCTTGTCCAGTTTAAAAGGGAACTTGTTCAGGCTGCATCAAACAATGCCTGTTTGCAGTGGGAACAAGGAAGATGCTTTGGGGAACTGGTCCAAGGCAGTGGGACCTGCATACGAGCTGCATTTGTACCAGCGTTTGTCAGCTGGTTTTCCTAAAGCCATCCGATAAATCTGACTTCTGCCTGTTGCAGTAACAGCTGGTCCCCACGCAGAGCTGAGTTAGTTTCAGTGCAGGTTTGTGCACCAAGGGGAGCAGGTGGTGCACTTGCTCAGAGAGCAACGGCTGCTGTGGGTCACAGTCTTAAAGGGAGGGAGGCAGAGATTTCTGTCTCCCCTTGTTGCCTTTACTTTTCTTCATTCTGCCTTATATTTTGGGCAGATGTTTTCTTTTCCTTGGCCTTGAAGCTCCTGTGGGAAGGTTTGGTAGCTTACTGGCTTTTCTTCACACCAAGATAAGCTGGTCCTACTTCAAAGTTTATGCTTTGTGCTGTCATGTCTCAGGCTTGGCTGTTCTTCTCAATATCAATACCAGCTAGAAGAATTTGGTTTCTTTTCTCTTCAGGGCAAAGAAGGTGCCATCTGTCCCAGAGAGCCTGCTGAAAAAGCGTCAGGCTTATGCAGCTCTAAAAGCCAAACGTCAGAAGAAGATCTTGGCTATAAAAAAGGTAAATATTTCATTACTCCTTATCCTGCTTATCTTTTGCAGCACCAGCTGCTGTTCCTAATTTAATATGCTGCAGAAGCTTACAATAGTTGAGGATGTTGCCATTCGGTTTTTTTGACTTGAGTTACGCTTGGTTTTGCTTTGTTTTGGTCAATAACAGGCCAGTGCTGGGCAGAGTAAGGGCAAAGTATACAGCTGTCTTTTAAACTAAATTAAGATTTACTTTAGGGGGTAATAGCCTTTAGGGGTAAGCATGGAGCTTGATAATGTTCAAGGTAAAGCAGCGCTGCTGCTTAACGCTCGTCCAGATCTGCTGGAGTATCGCTTTAGAGATTCTAAACTTGATGGTATGGATAGGTGTTCCTTTGGTATTTGTTACTTTTGGGACCTTTGGGAATATATTACGCTATTTGAAGATACTTTTTGGGAGTTAAATTAATTTTCATTTTATTTCAGTTCCGTAAGGCACAAAGAAAACTCATCTATGCAAGAGCTCAAGCTTACCACAAGGAGTACAGGCACATGTATAGGCAGGAGATCCGAATGGCCAGGATGGCCCGGAAGGCTGGCAATTACTATGTTCCAGCAGAACCAAAACTGGCCTTTGTCATCAGGATAAGAGGGTAAGACTGAATGCAGAAGTAAACATGCAGAGACACTGAAATTTACTTTCCTATTAACTGCTATGAGAGCTTAAATACATGAAGGAAATCAAGCTGTTATCTGGTGGCAGGATGAAGTGTGTATGTGCCAGAGACTCTGTTCATTGTTGTGTTTTGCTTTAATCTTGCTAAAATGACTTGTCAGTTTCCTGACATCCTGCTAAGCTTGGGTTGAGGTGTTTTGCTCTGCTTTGTTAAAGCATTACAGAAAACTAGAAGAAAATGCCTTTGGAAGAATTTTGTTCAGGACAGTGTAAAGATAGTTCTGGATTGTTTCAGGATAGCCATATAGATAGGTCTGGTTTAACTTACATAGTAAATCACTTACTGCATGTGTTATGTGTAATCAGTAAAAGAGTGATGGCTTTCCTATAAGAACAGTACCATTAGGGGTTTGTTTTTACTGTGGTAGTTCATAGAATTATCAAATCATCATGGCTGGAAAGGACCACCAGGTTCATCAAGTCCAGCCCTCTTCCCAACATCTCCCTAACCCCTAGACCATGGCCTCAGGTGCTCCGTCAACCTGTTTTATAAACACCTCTAGGGATGGGACTCCACCACCTCCCTGAGCAGCCTGTTCATTCCCGTGCCCAACCACTCTCTCAGGAAATAAGTTCTTCCCAAGATCCAATCTAAACCTCCCCAGACACAACTTGAGGCCATTTCTCCATGTCCTATCATTAGGAATTTGGAACAAGACAGTAGCACCAGCCTTGCTACAACCTCCTTTTAGCTGTAGAGAGCCATAAGATCTCCTCTCAGCCTCCTCTAGACTAAACAATCCCAGTTCCCATAGCTGCTCTTCAGACAGTCTGTTTTGCAGACATCTCTGGTCCCGCTCCAGCACCTCAGTGTCCTTCTTATACTGTGGTGCCCAAAAGTGGACCAAGTACTCATGGTGCAGTTTCATGACTGCAGAGTACAGGGCCACCATTACCTCCCTACTCTTGATGGTTATACTGTTCCTGATCTGGGCCAGGATACTATTGGCCACCTGGGCACCCTGCTGGCTCCTGTTCAGTCAGCCCTCAACTAACATCCCAAAGTCCTTTTTCTGGCAGCTCTCCAGCCACTCTTTCCTAAGCCTGTAGTGCTGCTGCAGGGTGGTTGTGACTGAAATGTATGACTACACTTGGCCTTGTTAAACCTCAGACCATTGGACTCAGCCCATCACTCAAGCCTGTTCCAACCCCTCTGCAGAACCTCCCTACTGTCCAGCATATTGACCCTCCTGCTTAATTTTGTGTCATACGCTATTTTAGTGAGGTTACTTGTGATCCTCTCCTCCAGGTCATTGGTAAAGATGTTAAACAAGATTGGAGACCAAACTGAGTGACAATGCTTATGACTGATCACCAGGTGGATTTAACCCCACTGTTTTCTAGGCTGTAGTTAATGGGCACTTCCCTTTTTCTCTAGTACTAATGGTGTCAGCCCGAAGGTTCGCAAGGTGTTGCAGCTTCTTCGCCTGCGTCAGATCTTTAACGGCACGTTTGTTAAACTCAACAAAGCTTCTATCAATATGCTGCGGATTGTTGAACCCTACATTGCATGGGGGTGAGTGGAATATCTCGTTTGTCTGATTAGGATGCAAATTCAGAGTGCCTTTTGCATTTTACTCCCCTGAGCCTGCAGGTTTCCCTTGTGTTTAAAATCTTTTTGTCTCTTCTGGATGCATTGCTGCCTTTGAATTAAAAACACGTTTAAGGTAGTGCTTTCAAAAGTCGTGCTTGCTAGGAACAATTGCATTCTCATAGTAATGTCCTTGGGAGGTGGTGTGAGGAAGATGGGTTGCACTGTTGTTTTGTAGGTAGTTCTGGGACATGCTGAAATGATCTTAAATTATCATATAAGTCTTATTCAGGGATATTAACTTGGAATGTGGCCTGTAAGGATGTTACTGTGGTTTTTCTAACTTGACTTTCAGTTATCCCAATCTGAAGTCTGTGCATGAGTTGATCTACAAACGTGGCTACGGGAAGATCAACAAGCAGCGCATTGCTCTTACTGATAATTCCCTGATTCAGAAATGCCTTGGTAAGTACTGTGGCACTTAAAAAAGCCAGTTTGTTGTATTTGGGTGATTAGTGTGAAGCTAGTCAACTGTCCTTGCTTGTTCTGGAGAATAGTAGTGGTTGATTAATAATCTCCACTTCACTCTTAATAGCTTAAAAGAAAGCAAGTTGTAAGTATATTTTGTTATGAAGTTGTCTGCGTCTTAGACCTTTGTGATGTGGTCAACAGATTTTTAAAACTTCGTGTCAGAAGAACTAGCTAATAAAAAATACAAGTGTATTCAATAGAAACAAGGCATGGTGGTCATTTGTCAGGAAGTAGACTGCTTTAGGAGATACCTTCTTCTTAACCAGTTAGACTATGTCATGTTCTTTTTCCACTGCAGTCAGTTCTAAGGATACAAGTATTCTGCTATAATCACATTTGGTTTTGTTTGTTGTATGAGCTTGAGCATGGAATTAAAGACTCTGGAAACATTCTGTTGCATTACTTGTCAGCCTAAGTAGTACACTGATTTCCCTGAGAGCTGTGCATTAACTATGGTTTAAACTTACTTAACCTGGGTTTTCTTTAGCTAAGAATCACTCAGGTTTTTTTTTTTCTGTTGTTCCTTATTGCTGGCTGCAAATACCCTGAAATATCCATCTCAGACTGGTGCCTCTCATCAAATGGAACAACTGCACAGCCTTGAGTTGTCTGCAGCTAATCGATTTTAAGTAGAAAGGTTAGCAGTTGGGTGTCTTCTGACACTGGGTGCTTCCTGACTTCCTGGAATTTATCAAAATAAGTAGTTGTGACAATAATAACATTACAGTTTGTAGCAGGTTACTGACCCCAGTGGCTCTACACGTAGCCTTTCTGAAAACCAAGTTTCTGGATTTTAGGAAAGCTTGGCATCATCTGCATGGAAGATGTGATCCATGAAATCTACACTGTTGGCAAGAACTTCAAAGTTGTGAACAACTTCCTTTGGCCCTTCAAGTTATCCTCCCCTCGAGGTGGAATGAAGAAGAAAACCATCCACTTTGTGGAAGGTGGGGATGCTGGTAACAGAGAAGATCAGATCAACAGACTCATAAGGAGAATGAACTAATGGTGAGAGACTATTGAAGATAAATGCTGTCTACTGATCCATGTCTGCTGTATAGACTGCTGCCACTATTAGTTGAGCGTGCAGATCTGATGTGTATTCACTCACGGTTGGGTAGTACCAAAGCTACTTGGACAGTACACTTGCAAGTGTTACTAAAGCTTAAGTATTTGGGAAGAAATTAAAATTATAGTTGACATGTTTAAGAAGCATAAACATTACTAAGAACTTAATTTTCATTTGCTAGTGACTTGTTTTAAAACTTTAATTGGGTTTTATGATAGGAAGCCTTGAGATCTTGACTAAAACGTCCAGCAATCAATAAAGAATTCTCAGTAGAATGGAAGTCTTGTGATTGTAAGTGCAGTGTCTTTTCACATCGTCTGATTATTAAAGCATGTTTAGGAGTTGGAGAAACTCAGTTGTCAAGTTAGACCATTTTAATTTTAATGGTCTAAATTATGAAGTAATTCAAGCTTCACTGTAGTTTAAGCTTTCCTGTTGATGTGACTGAGATTGTAATTTTGAAAGACTGATATTAATTAATCCATTTGGTGTCTTCAGCTATGTGTAAGTTGAACAGTTAAAGCAGTTTTGACAATGGCAGCTGAGTCTTAGTCTACTTCAGTGTTTTACCTATTGGAACTACTGTACCTGCTTTGATGAGAATTCGCTACCATTCAATGCTTAAAAATTTCAAGAACTCTGAAAAAAATTGCCATTGCTTTTTTCACGCACTCAGACAGCTTTGATGTTGCCTTTTCCTTACTTTCAGAGTAAATGCATTTTTGGTGTGACAGCTCTGCATGGAATTTAAGCAAACTACGTTGTTTTTGGATACCTGGCAAGAATAACGGGCAAAGACACAGTTTTCCCCAAACTCATGCCTCCAAAGGCAAGAAGGTTCACCTACTTAGGAATTCCTAACTTCCAGAGAAGGGGTTAATAAAGAAATAGTGATTATAGTGGTTAGTGATGTTACTTCACAGCTTCAGAGAAGTGCAGTTCCTATTTGGATGAGTTGTCAGAAATGCACTTTATGAAGTTACGAAGTCTTCCTTTTAAGCCTTTTAAAGATGCACAGCAAGTTTTGCTCCTTGAGGTCTGCAGTATTGCCAGGGAGCAGAAGATGACCTATTAATTTCCTTTCCATGTCTGACAGCTTTTTTCTGTGAAGCTTTTCTTAGGCTATTCTTCCTCAGATTCCACTCCCCCAAGCTTTTGCATGTTGCTTTGTTGTATCCAGCTGTGAAGCAGCAGGGTTTTCAAACACTGGATGTGTGGTATTTAGAAATTTGAATTTTGGAAAGTAGTTGCTGTCTGGGGGCAGTGTTGTTTAAAGCTTTTGGTCATTGCAGAATTGCTGTGATGTTCAGTGATTGGGATGGTGCTGTATTGCTCATATGGGTATTTTTGTAGAAACCGGCACAAACTGTTCCAAGTTCAGTTCTGGCAGATGTTTCCCTTAAGTTAGTGCATGAGGCTTTACAACCAAGATTGAGCAAAACTACCTGCACTCAAAAGTTCCTGCCTGGTTTCTAAGCGTAAGATGGAAAATGCTATTTTGAATTGAAACCCTGCAGCTTTTTCTGTCAGTGTAGTTCCTGTCTTCTCCATTTTCATTGACAAACATCAGAAGTATATTGCTGGTATTGAGTTGTTAGTTCATAATTGCAGTGGCTGTACATGCCTGAGAGGAGGGGTAGATTGGCAGAGAACCCAGAGATACTCAGCTGGTTGCTCATGTGTTTTCGTTAGAATTCTAGCTGAGCATCCTACATGAGTAGCAGACATCAGGGCTTTACTCCAGGTTTCGGTTTGGGATGCAGACTTGGAGATGGTTGTTCTGTGCTTCCAAGCAGTTAACTTTTCTGCTTGGGCTGCCAACAAACATACCTCTGGCATAAAGCTAAAGTAACTGAATACTCTTGTCTCTTGTACTTTCTGTTCCTGCTGTCATCGTACTGCTCTGAACAGACTGCATTTTCAAAGTATGGGAAACCTACATGTAAAGAACATAAGTGTTTCTTCTGAGGTAACAGGCTTAGGTGAGGTACTGGCAGTACTTTACTGTCATTATGAAGGGTCACATACCTGAAGATGAGTATTTATTTGCTTCCCTGTATGTAGATAGTTATCTGTTATCTGTGTTTTATTACTTTAATTTTTGTATGTCAGCAGTCCCGGAAAGGTGGTGGAAGCAGGGTTACCACAGCAGAAGTTAGAATATGCCCAGTGCCTCAGTATTTCTGTAAATACCAAGCTTTCTTGAGCTCTGCTTTTAGACTAACGGGAAAATAGATGGCAATAGTTCAAGAGAGCATTGACACATGAAGTGTGTGTTGTGAATTAAAAGATGTTAATACACAAGTTCATTATTGTGCACAAGACTGTCAAATCTTAAGTCACGTGAAATAAAATGAGCCCAAACTGTAAATGATAGACTTTATAAACCTTATGAACAGTTTTTGCTGGAAGGGACCTTTATAGGCTACCCTTTTGGGTGAACTGGGTTGTTTTGGATCTGCCTATACTTACTGGTTCTTTTTTCTTTTTTCAGATGCAGATGCCCAGCTGCAGTTTCTCAAAGTCTGGTCTGTTAATAAAACCATCTTACACATAACAGTGTGTTGTCTTTCTTGATCGCTGCCATCCTCTAGTGGCAGTGGTTGCTACATTTGGAATGACCTGTTTAAAGAGCCATGTATAGTTTGAGTTTTGAAGGATTGTACTGTTCTACCCTCATTTGGTGCAAGAACATTTGGAAGAGTGTGTGCAGGTAACAGCTTTTATGTGACAACTGTTAATTATTTCTGTTGTGACTGAAAGTACCACAAATGACCAGCCTTAGGCCATGGAGTGGACAGGATTCCTGCTAAGTGCACCAAGAAGCTCTGTGTGATGGTTTTCTGTGTAAGGAAGAAGCAAGGGGAAGTAAGTTCTTAACATCTTAATGAACTTACAGACAGGACATTATAATTACTTCCAGTTCTGAACATCTTCAGGAATTTTTTTCCAAAGGAAACAGATACTTTACAAAATAGCAAAATACTTTCTGCTTTCTATGTAATTATTCTGCTTTATATAGTTTGTTTGGTGTATTTTAGATAATCTACAAGTGTAGAGACTACAGAGTTATGATGTGTAGGTTAAAAAATCCAGGGACTGATAAAGCACAACTCAAGTGTTCCAGCCAGCTGCTTGTCTTGCAGGCACTTCAGTGAAGGAGCCTTAGCTTATTGAGGCATCTTGTGTAACAGGTCAGCAGTCACCAGTGAATGGTGTCTCTTTAACTACCACTGGTATCCAGTTATAATTTCTTTGTCCAGTTTGTGCACTGTAGTTAACCGTTTTAACAGCAATGCTGGTTAAAAAGCCAAAACAGAACCACTTACCTTCTGAAAAGTGTTAATACAAGCTGTTTGTACAATTGGTGAGGAAACCTTAGTTCCCATCTTGATCTTAAAAGTGCAGCCTAACTCAGGTGAGTGTCCCTGAGAAAAGTTTTGTTGACTTAGGATATTTGGGTTTGTTTCATTTGGCAGAGTTCTTTCATAACTTTTCCATTTTCAGTGATTTCCCTTGGACTCGTATACATTTTCTAGTCCGTTCTTAATGGAAGAGCATTTCATGGATATAGAGAGGCTGTATAAAGAGGTAGCAGACTCTGATAGGTACAGAGAATAAAAGCGTAACTCATGGAGTTAATCAGTGCTGTAGAACTTGTGTGTCCAATAAGAACATCTCATGGGTTCCAAATCTTGTTTCATTGAATACAAGGCACTAAAGCATTAGTGAGGAGAATGCAAATTTGGTTTTCATAGTGCTTGAGCTCATTTTTCTGACCTGCTCCCAGATAACAGCTGCAGAATGTTTGTACTCAGTGTGGGCACTCATTTTTAAAGTGTCACGGTGTCTAAGCTGGGAATTCAATGCAGTTGATCACATAGAATAGTGTAGCTTTTAGGAGTTTCAGTATTGCTCCATGGGTATGTGTCACAGCAGGCAGTGACAGAAGCAGCTGATTATCTGGTATAGCAGAGGACAGCATTGGGACAGGAAATAGGATATGAGCAATAGTACGTTGTGGAGCACTGAGAGGGTGATTTGAGTTAAAGCTGTAGCTGATTAACTGTAGCTGATCATTTGGCCCCTGAACAATAAGTAATGCAGATTCTGTCACGTTCCATGATAAAAGTTAAGGTGCTTGCAAACATGCTGTTGTTTTCTTACTTGTACTTTTCGTACATGATTGCCAGCTGCAGCTGCTTTTTGGAATGCAATTTCTGTGAGCTCTTAAACCGCTTTTCAGAAAAACCAACATCTTTGTCCTTTTCTCACAACTGAAGCCAGAAGCTTTACCTAATACCTTGGGAGAAACTACAAGAGACTGAAAGGCCAACAACTCAGTGCTTTCAGACATGCTATGGTTCAAAGGCTCTAGGGTTAATAGTAAATGAACTGTTAATTGTAAATGAAGTGTAAGAAAATTCCTCTTTTTTCTAGTGTCTGACTCATACAGTCTGGTTCATTATCACTAAGTGTAAAGTCATACATCTGGAAATGGAATGGGAGCCCGTCCCTAGAATCGGTGTTGTAAAGGAGCTCTGATGGATAGCTGAAAATAAGCTCCCACTTGGCTAAATGCAATTCTTGGATGCATTAGAAAGGGAATACCGAGTGCTGTGGGGGAGGCAGGCCTGCTTTTGTTCTAGTAGTGCTTACACTGCTGCCAAATGTAGTGTCCAGTTCTTGTGCCAAAAATCAAGTGTGTGCTTTCTACTACTCAGCATACTTTAAAGGCAGATGGGGGTATGCAATTAGTATCTACCTATAATTGCCTCCCATGGAGAAAAGTGGTTTGATAACAGGAAACTGATCTATCAAGAGCTGTAATGGGATGAAACGTTGAAACTGAAGCCAGAGAAATTTGGGCCTTAAGCAATTTTAATGGAGCGTAGTTAAACACGGGAACACTTGAGTGATGTGCCAGGTTCTGGCAGTGGGTGTTTCTAAATGAAGTTTGGGGTTCTTCCCTTAAAGCATTGAGTGCAGTCCTGGAGAAGTTACTAATGGCAGGTCCTTCAGGACTACTCAAGCCTACACGAAAGCCTTGTTTTCCTTCAGGAATGAAGTGGCGAGCAGCCGGTTTGTGGTAGGTGGTGTGTTATTCACCAGGGACTGTGGGCTCATAGTGTGCAGGGGCAAGTTTCCTAAACCTCAGTGTAAGTAGTGTTCAGGAGAGGAATGGTAGGACTTCACATCCCTTAGAGGGGCATTTGCTGTTTCTGTGTGCAATCCAGATTTCACAGTCTCTCCTGAGAACTGGACTGCCTGTTAAAATCTAAGCAGGATTTTCTGTTCATTCTGAGTTCCTAGCAAAACTGGTGTCCCTGCCTCATACAGCTGGTTTGCTCACGCTTGGGAAACGATGCCTGTGTTTTGTTCATTCCTTCTCATCTTGGGGTTTCCCCAAGAACTGTAGGTGAAAAAAATCTCTACCTGTTGCTTACTGAAGTAGAGTCAAATTCTATGGGAGAAGATCTCAGTTTTAGCTTCAGTTAGGAAACTGCAGAGCAGACACAAATTAACACACGAATTTAAAAGTTGAGCTTAAAAGAGAGCAAAATTTTTATCTCCCATATCCCAAGCAAAATATTCTGCTCAGCTAGTTCCATGAGGTGTAAGTTCTAGTGTGAGTTTCTTTGTTTTCAGGGATCTTTTGTGAAGCCTTCATTCTTATGTTCTCAAAAAGCTTTTGTGCCATATAAGAGAGCTGCTGGTGCCTGCCTTTCCTGTGCCTAAATATAGGTTGATAGGGAAGTATGCTCTCTTACTGCAGTTTCTCATGACTGAAAGCTCAAGGACTGAGCTCAGCAATTGCAAGTGCTAAAAAACCAAAAAAACCCAGAAATATCTGGAACAGTTTTCTGTATGAAGCTTCTATCGCATTCCATTTTGTCTCCAAATGATAATGCCAGCCATTTCTAGCCTAATCCATAATACAGGAACTCTGTGATGTTGGTCGTACTGCAAAGAAGAACAAGTTTCAAAGTTCAGAGCTGTAAGGAGTGATCCCTGGATTATATTTTCTAAATATAAATAACACAATCTATAATAACTTTTAAATATTTCTTAATATAAATTACTATTTTCACCAAATATCTCATTAAATCAGTAGGTACTTGGTTGGAGGAAAACCAACAAGAGATACAGTCACAGGGCCATGGAGAGTCTGTGGGGCAACAAGCCACAGGCAAAGTAAAACCTAGGGAGCAGGAGGAGGTTTCAGCAGCACTACGGTGCTTACATAGCACTGTTTTGACAGTGCAGAGACTATGAATCCAGTTCAGTTAGCCAGCATGCCACATGCTTCCCATCCTACAATCCTAGATTCAGACTGGCCTAGGTTGGAACGGGCTTCCAAAGGCCATCTAGTCCAACCTCCCTGCAGTGAGCAGACTAGATCAGGTCTCCCAGAGCCTTGTCCAGCCTCACCTTGAAGACCTGCAGGGATGGGACCTCAACCGCCTCCCTGAGCTACCCTTTCAAGTGTTCACTCCTCCTAAAGAACTTCTTCCTAACATCCCATTTCAATCTGCCCTTCTCTCATGTGAAACCATTGTCCCTTGTCACTCCAGGCCTTTGTCAACAGTCCCTCTGCAGCCTTCTTGTAGCCCCTTTCAGGGACTGGAAGGTTGCTCTCAGATACCCCATGAAGCCTTCTCTTTTCCAGGCTGGACAATCCCAGCTCCCTCAGCCTGTCCTTGTAGCACAGGGTCTCCAGCCTACCGATCATTTTTGTGGCCTCCTCTGGACCAGCTCCATCAGGTCTCTGTTCCTCCTGTGTTGGGGACTCCAGAGTTGAATGCAGGGCAGAGCAGAGGGGGAGAATCCCCTCTCTCAGTCTCCTGGCCACATTTACTCTGCTGCAGCCCAGGATGCACTTGGTCTTCTGAGCTGCAAACACACACTATCTGCTTCTGGCCAGCTTGTCATCTACCAGCATCCCCAAATCCTTTTTCTTTGTGCTGCTCTCTATCCATTCCTCCCCCAGCCTGTAGTGACAGTGAGGATTGTTCTGACCCAGGGGCAGGACCTTACACTTGATCTTGATGGACTTCAAGTTTCCTCTGGGCACACCTCTCAGCCTGTCCAGGTCCTTCTGGATGGCCTCCTGTCTGGCCTATTGAAAGTACCACCCAGCTTGGTGTCCCCTGCAAACTTTCTGATAGTCCCCTCAATCCTGCTGTCTGTACCATTGAAAAAATACTAAACAGTACAGGTCCCAGCACAGATCTGTGGGAGATACCACTTGTCACCATGTGGTCTTGGAGCTGTTGATCACTACCCTCTGTATTTGACCATCCAGCCAATTCCTTGTCTGCTGAACAGTCCACCCATCAAATCTATAACTCTCCCAACTCAGTGAGTAGGAAGCTGTGGGAGATTGTGTCAAAGACCTTGCATAAATCCAGGTCAATGCCATCCATAGATCATCCCTTGTCCACTGAAGTAGTTGCTCTGTTAGAGTGCCACTGTACTCACAGATCCTGATGTGCTCTGTCAGTCAAGAGCATTTGGCACAATTAAACTAAACTGTGGAGCCTGCCTGGAGTGCTGGTGCAACGGGTGTGTGCTGCCTAGACCCTTCTGTGAGGTGGGGAGATCTGCCCAGGGCACAGCTCCACTCCCACTGCACTGCATTAAGAGCTACACAAGTGTTACCATACTCTGCCAGAGCTGATTGTTGTCCATGATTCTGTGTTGCACAAAACAGTCCCACTGAAGCATGCAGTTCCTGATCACCCATGTGCCGACTGCCATGGTAACAGTCAGTATGATGATATTCAATTGCTTAATGCTGTGTCACATGTGGTTATAACAGCTCTCAGGATCAAAGAAGTGCACCAGGACAAGAAAAGGGGATCCAAGGGTGGCTGTAACCGTCTCTAGTTTCAGTCTGAAAAACACATGGATTTTTCTTTTTCCTCTTTAATGCCTTTTGCTGGGGAATCCCTGACAACCCCGAGCAGGAGAACAAGCTGTAATCCTAGCACTGTTTTTGTACCAATCCAAATTTTATCATTTTAACCACTTTTAATCTGGAATTTTGGTTTTCCTGTTCTCTTCTGCTACTGAAATAGAATAATACAATCATAGAACTACTAGGAATTGGAAGGGACCTCAAAAGATCATCTAGTCCAATCCCCCTGCCACAGCAGGATCACCTAGACCAAACCGCACAGGAACATGTCTGAGTGGGTTTTGAACATCTCCAGAGAAGAAGAGTCCACAGCCCCCTGGGCAGCCTGTTCTTTGTTGAAAGGAGAAAGAAAAATTGGGTAAGGATTTTTTTTAATGTAGATGGTCTACTAATACGAACAATACAACCCCACCTTTGTGAGAGAAGCCATCGGGATTGGAAATAGCATAAACGGGGTTGTTTTGAGTCCTTGTTTGGATCCATATGTGTACCATCTGGGTTGCCATTATGTCATGGGTCCACCTTGGACTCCATCTGTCCCACCAGGAAATCAGTAATGTTGTGGGTCAGAGACCTCAGCTGTATTTTAACCAAGAGCTTTGAGCTGAAGTGTCAGACACAAAGGGAGGATTTAACAGACCCAGTGACAGATCTTCAGGCAGTGAAACTATTGACTCAATGTGGGGAGGAAAGGCACTAAGACATTTTAATTATTTTCTCCACCGCATTGGAAAAAAACCCACACAAGACACAGGCATAGACAGACAGAGTTGGGTCACACTGCTCCTACACTGGGCACAGATAAAATGTCCAGAACATCTTTATTTAAAATCAAGGCAGTTGTCAGACTTCAAAAATCCCAGTGTCCTTGGACATTTTGAGAACATCTCCAACTTCCTAAATCTCTGAAGTTCAGGATCACCCAAACAAAAAAGATTTCACAGGTCAAAACAGGTTATTCTCCCCCAGAGATTTCTTTTCAAAGCAGCAAATATTTCTGTCTCAGTGGCAGTGATGTGGCTCTGGACAGGCACCGAGATGGAGAATGATGTGGAATGGAAACAAGTGATGCTGAAAGAGGGGTGGAGCAGAAACTTTTCAAATCCTGCAGAAAAAACACAAACTTGCAGCCTCTGCACAGCTTTCACAGCAGAACAGGGGTCATGATTCTGTTGCATTTGGTTAGGCACAGGAAGTTTTAATTATGCCTTAAGAAGATGCTAAACTCAGCTTGTAGGAGTGTCTCATGAGTTACCTTCGATGGACTAGAGGAGCCAGGGTATGAATGTTTAATGTATTTATAACCAGAAGTGTTGAAAGGGGAGTTAGTTCTGAACTCAGCATTGTGGTACCTGACAGATGATGCTACTTCTGTCATTATTATTTGATTTCCTTTTGCTTTGAAGCTTCTGCATGGTCTTTGCTGCTTTATTTCTCATGACTTTATCTGAAACTGCTGCTCTCAAGTACTTATTTTGAGGACACAAAGCTAGAAAGGAGAAAGTCCTAGGAAAGTCTCACTATGCCTTTAATACTTTTATTTCCTTTACTTCCTGTTGGAGTCAGCTGGCTCGATGAAGAATGAAGTGAATCACTGCAGAGAGTGTGTTTCACCAGATACTTCCAGGCTAGCTTGTTTCCAGTACTCTGAAGAAGTTAACTGCCTTCCAGCCTCTCTGTGCTAACATCTGGCTGTCTGCTGTCATGTTGGTCATTTCTACTCTGTTGTATTGCAGTCCCTTGCTTTCCCAAACAAAGGGTAAATGTTTCTAATTATTGTTCTACAGCTTCCAACATTCTTCTTAGCAGACTTTGAAGTACTCCAGCACTGACTTCAGCACAACGTTTTCTTGATGCTGGGAGAACAGACCTGCCCTGAGAATGTGATTTGCCCCAGTTCACCTGGCAGAGCAGTAGCCGAGCCAATGCTCAGCCTACAGGAATGGGAGGGGAACCCACAGCCCGGGAGGAGGCTTCTGAGGGGTGATGTCAGGGAGCCACTGGCTTTGAATGGGATTTGTGACCAGGGAGGGCTCCAAAGCCAGCTCACAAATGAAAGGAGGTGTGCCTCAGAAATCCACTCTGAATTCTGTCCTATGCCCTACAGCTCCCCAGCTGAACAATCCTCACAGGCAGGGTTGGGATTCACTATCCAAAAGCCTGTCTTCTCAAACATGAATCCCTGATTTGAGTTTTCAGAGGTTCCTGGAAAGGTGGTAAGTAGTTTAAATAGTACTTTTTTGTCTTTAGCAGACTAGTCTAGGACCCTTGACTGGGAAAAGGTTGTCTGTGTGAGCTCAGTAATGTTCTGTGCTTGCCGTGGGTTCAAATGCACAGACATCAGTCTGCAGCACAATGACATACACTTCCAGAAACAGAGCTTTTCTGAGTAATGGCTCTGCTCTCTTTTGAATTCACATTACATGAGGTCTCTGTTATCCTACTGGCTTGAGTATCCTTTGGTCTACAAACATCTGTTGTGGAAGCTAAATATTTAGACTTTATATAAAAATAGAGAAATCCCATGGATCAGGGCCCTGACAGGTAGGGGGATCCAGGACAGCAGCATAGTACTCAAGCACCACTTCCTCCATCAGTGCATTCTGAAGAGCAAAACATGAAGCAAATAAAGCAGGAGAACTCTATGGGTAAGTAAGGAGCTACTGAAAGAATTCAATCAAATGTAAGCTACTGAAAGAATTCAATCAAATGTAAGAAGGAATTAATGGACTGTGGAAAAAGGGACTGGCCACTGGCCAGGAGTGCTGTCTGAATATGCAGGGATGCAACAAGGAAAGCTGAGGTTCTCTTGAAACTGAACCTGGAAAGGGACACCAAGGACAAGGAGGGCTTCTTGAAGTACATTGGCAGTAAAGGAAGACTTGGCAAAATATGGGCCACTGCTGAATAAAGTGGGTGACCTGGTGATTGACCAGAAAGTAGAGTTACTGAATGCCTTCTTTGCTCCAGTGTTCACTGCTAAGGTCAGCCCTCAGGCGTCTCAGACCCTGGAGGTATGGAACAATGTCTGGAGAAAGGAAGATCTTCCTTTGGTTGTGGAGAAGCAGTTTAGAGATCATTTAGGCAAACGTGAGAATCACAAAACGTTGTTGCACTCATGAGTACTGAAGAAGTTGGTAGATGTCACTGCTAGGCCATCTTTGAAAGGTGATGGAGAACAGGAGAGGTGCCTGAGGATTGGAAAAAAGCCAGTGTCAGTCTTCAGATAGGGCTCAAGAAAGTAGAGGCCAGTCAGTCTCACATACCTGGAAAGGTGATGGAAGGTCTCTGAAGCTTGTGGAATTAAAAAAACTTTATCAGGAGCAGTCAACATGGATTTACAATGTTTGAAATCATGACACACAATTTGATAGCCTCCTATGATGGTATAGACAAGGGGAGGGAAGTGGTTGTCATCTACATTGACTCCAGCAAGGCTTTTGTCTCCCAATAACACCCGACAGACAAGCTTAGCAAGCGTGAGTTACGTGAAGAGACAGTGAGGTGGACTGAGAATTGGTTGAATGTCAGAGCTCAGAGGGGACTGTGACCAGCAGCACAGAATCTAGTAGGAGACATGTAGCTAGTGTTTTTCCTCGGGGCTGGTACTGCACCCAATCCTGTCCAACATATTCATCAGTGACCTGGATTAAAGGACAGAGTGTACTCCCAGCAGGTCTGCTGATGATACAAAACTGGGAGGAGTGGCCTGGGCACTAGAAGGCTGTGCTGCCATCCAGAGTGGCCTGGACAAGCTACAGAGTTGGGCAGAAGGGAAGTTCAGCAAGGGCAGGTAGAGTCTTGCAGCTGGGAAAGAATGACCGCATGCACAAGTGCAAGTGCAGGTTAGGAGTTGATCTGCTGGAAAGCAGCTCTGTACAGAAGGACCTGTCTTGGTGGACATTAAATTAACCATGAGCCAGCAGTTTGATCTTGTGGCCAAAAAGGCCAGTGGGAACCTAGGATGCCACTGAGTGTGCAGAGGACTGTGACCAACAAGGGCCCATTGCTGGCTCCTGGTCAGCCTGTGGTCCACCAGCACCCCAGGTCCTTTTGCCCAGAGCTGTTCTCTAGCAGGTCAGTCCCTAACATGTGCTGGTCCATGGTGTTGTTCCTCCCCAGATGGAGTGTCTGCACCTGTCCTCATTGAACACCAAGCTTCTATTGGCCCAACTGTCCAGCCTCTCCAGGTCTCACAGGATGGCAGCAAAGCCCTCTGGTCTGTCAGCCCCTGCTCCCAACTTTGTGCCATCAGCAAACTGGCTGAGGTTGGCTTGTGATGGTGAGACTACTTTCTGCTGTCTGTAGAAGGCCTCATCAACTTCCCCATCCTGATCAGGTGGCCTGTAAAAAACACCCACAACAGTGTCTTGCAGGCTGTCCTGCCTCTTGATCTTTACCTGCTCTTCATCCCCTGCTAGGCAGAGCTAAATACATTCCATTTGCTCTTTCACTTAGAGAGCAGTATCGCCCCTGTCTTGAACAGTATGTGGTCCCACCCTGACATCGTTGCAATTTTCTGAGCTCTCCTACCATGTCTCACGAACCACAATCAGATCATGGCCCTGCACCCACATAGATCTCCAGTCCTTCCCTTTCATTCCCCACATGGCAGGCATTCACAGAGTGTGGAGGCAGTTTAAGGAGGGAAATGAGCGTGCAGACTGTCCTGGAAGATGTACCTTTCNGTCTTGCAGGCTGTCCTGCCTCTTGATCTTTACCTGCTCTTCATCCCCTGCTAGGCAGAGCTAAATACATTCCATTTGCTCTTTCACTTAGAGAGCAGTATCGCCCCTGTCTTGAACAGTATGTGGTCCCACCCTGACATCGTTGCAATTTTCTGAGCTCTCCTACCATGTCTCACGAACCACAATCAGATCATGGCCCTGCACCCACATAGATCTCCAGTCCTTCCCTTTCATTCCCCACATGGCAGGCATTCACAGAGTGTGGAGGCAGTTTAAGGAGGGAAATGAGCGTGCAGACTGTCCTGGAAGATGTACCTTTCACATGAAGACAGTAAAATAACGTGTAAGAAAATAAACTCCCTTGTGTTCCAGGTTGTCTTCAGATGTCAGTGGGGCAGGGGTCAGTTAGGTTTCAATTTTGACCAATACCCAATCCAGTCTGCTCACATCCAATACATTGAACTGCCAAGATTACGGAGGCACAAATAGCTCTCTGCACCTTCAGTCTTGTCACACTACATGGACTCACACAGCCAGACTCTAATGAATTTGGTGGTGCCCAGTGAGAAACTGTTAGGTCTGGCTTAATGAACAGTGCAGTTCATTAAAGCACTAGTAATACAAGTTCTTTTAGAGGGCTGTTGATAACACGCTGCTGGCAACAACAGGTGCAGACAACACAGTTACAAAGAAAACAGCCTGGCTGAAAATACGTGGGACTAAAACAGCTCAATAGAGATTTCTAGAGTCACTAAACATAGCTTAGATCTTAACCCAAAGCATCCCTAAGTGGGAGAAGAGAGGCTTGGCCCTTTGACTGGAACCTAGAGGAATCAGAGACAGTGTGTTCCCAGTGGTATCTTCCTTGGGTTGTGTACACTGGTATCTTCCTGATTGTCCCCCTTGGTTCAGCCATATTTATACTATTTATTACCTTTCAGATGGAGCTTGAGGGACTCCAGTCACACACACTTCTATTATGATTGTCATCACAGTCTCTTACTTTGCTTTTATAGGTGTCAGTTACAAAAATTTCCTCAAGGAGGAGTGTTTGCACCTTGGAGGCCAATACCTTTTGGGATGGAGGTCTGTTTTGGTATTCTATCAAAGTTATAATGAGCAAAGTTCATAGAAAGACAACATTTTGTCAAAAGATGACAGAATCTTGGCCCAGGGTCGGAAATAGGCAGCTTATCAGCTCTGAACTAGTCAGAGGTACATTGTATTCCCACTGCAGACCGTAACATTCCCATCTCGCAGTAACATGACAGAGAGCCTGGCCCTCTATCCTTCATGCAGTTACTGTGATTGTAGGCCTTGCTGGCAGGGAACCTCCATAGAGCAGATTCCTCACGTATCAGCTGCACTTCGTCCTGAAAGCCTCTTCAACAAAATGCCCCTTCTCAATGTTTGAGCAATGCTTTACCTTTAATATCAGTCCAAATTTCAAGCCACTCCAGTGGCCATTCCACAGTCCCATGGTTGTATACAGTCCCGGGGGGTTTCCCTTCTGGTTCTGTCCCAGGTGTTCCCCAGGTTGATGTATTGACCGAGAATTTTCATTTTGGACCCCACCTCACTGTCACAGAAACCAAACCCCTTGCGATAGCACCAGACACGTAGCTAGGTGTTGATGTACATTACCCATCTAATTTTGGCTACCTCCTTTTCTTCAGCTGGCAAATCACAGAATTATTGAGGCTGGCAAAGCCCTCTGAGCTCATCCAGCCCAGTCCAGGACCTAAGAGCACCCCATCAGCCAGACCATGGCACTAAGGGCTACAGCCAGGCTGTCCAACACCTCAGGCATGGGGACTCCACCACTACCCTGGGCAGTCCATCCGAGGGTCTGATCCCCCTTTCCCTGAGGAAGGGCTTCCTAACATCCATCCTAACCCTTCCCTGACAGCGTTAGGCTTGGCTCTATCGCCCTGGTTCTAGTTGCCTGGGAGAAAATGCTTACACCCTCCCCCCACCTGACTTCAGGGAGTTGTAGAAAGAGAGATCTCCTCTGAGTCTCCTCTTCTCCAGGCTAAACACCCCCAGCTCCCTCAGCCTCTCCTCATCAGCCTTTCCCTCCAGTCCCTTCCCCAGCCTCATTGCTCCCCTGGACCTGCTGCAGCCCCTCAATCTCTTTATTGAAGTGAGAGGCCCAGAACTGCCGGCAGTACTGGCTCAGAACTGCTCCCAGGACTCAGAGGGAGGCCTCCTCAGTGCCCAGTCCAGGGGCAGAATTACATCCCTAGTCCTGCTGGCCACACAATTGCTGACATAAGCCAGGATGCCATTGGCCTTCTGGGCCACCTAAGCACACTGCTGGTTCCTGTTCAGCCAGTTTTCAGCCTGGTTCTCAGGTCCCTCTCTGCCAGGCTGCTCTACAGACATTCATCTCCCAGTCTGTAGCTGCAGTGGGTTATCATGGCCAAAGTGTAAGACCTTGCACTTGGTAGTTCAGTGTAGAAGAACTTCTGCACAGACTTTCTTTACCTGCCCCCGGAATCCTCCTTGGTTCTGCCCAGGTTCTGCTTTGCTGTGTTATCCATGTGCACATAAGAGAGTAATAGGGGATAGCAATCTGTGCTTTTTCATGTGTTCAAATGAACAACGCCCTCTGTTGAAAGTCACTACTTCACTTCTTATTTAAATTAACTTGTTTTCTTACAAATTTTAGCCCTAAGTTGTATGAAAAGTAAATCTGTGAAAAACACAGGGAGTGGGGATTCAGTATCACTTCAGTTTCTGTTCTTTCCCTTAACATGCTGCTTCTCACAAGGCCCATTGATTCTCTGCTCTACAAGGGATCTAGTTTAGTTATCCCTTGTGCTGGAGCAGCAAGCCAAGACCTGAGACACATCTGCAGAGTTTTTGTTTCGGATACTGTTTTCACTTTTTCTGGAAGAGTGAGGAAGCTAGAAACCAAAATGAATGGAGCTTGTAAATCACGCGATGGAACATCATACAGTAAAATATGATCCTAGGGAGTAATGTTACATGTAAAACACTGATACCCAGTTGGATTTAAATGTGCCTTTTATTACATCCCAGATCGTTATTGATTTTGTCTGTTTCAAAAAACATGCATGCTTGAGGAAAAGGGACTGGTTTTGCCTGAAGTATTTCTTTCAGAATACAAATCTTGAATCAAAGGATTTAGTTTCTTACTATGTTTTCAACTCTGTGTTCCTGAATGAAGGGTTTTCATTGGGAATAAACTTCTCTTTCTGTTGTCTCAGAAGCTCAACGTTTGGAGTTAATGAATATATTTTTTTCCATGACAAGCTGTCATTTCTGAAAAAACAGTAAAGTGATTCAATTTTGCCTTCTATTTTTTATCTGACACATTTTAACAGTATAGATGAATGTGTGGGGGTAACTTTTTGTACACGAGAATTGGAAGGAAATCCGTATGAAGTCTGTGTGTCCCTGAAGAAAAGCAGGACTTTTCTCCATTTGGTAGTCAGAACAAAGTTCTCCTTCCACAGATTATTTTCCCCCAAGGATTCCTGTTAGTTCACTCTCTGCAATGAATGTAAACCTGTGTATTTTATAGTACTATGATTAGCTTCTGGACCTTTAAAACCTTCAGCATCCTATCGAGATGCCAAAGTTAGTGTTGCTGACAGCTCTGCCAGACAGAAAAGCTGTTTCCGTGCTGTGGAAATGTTCTTCCTGGTAACGTCCAGCTACAGATAGCTGGAGGGTGCAATGAGGCAACTGCTCCAGTGTGTCAAAACTCTTTTATTTCAAGCAGTTGTGCTTACACTGAGCTCCAACAATGCTATTCGTTATAGAACATTTCATTACAATGGCATCCAGAGTAAGCTTTAGCTGGGAACAGAAAGTAGCCCCCAATTCCTAAGCTACACATTAGCCAGTGGAAGCCTTCATGGGTGTGGTTCCTCTGCTGCGTTTCTGGGTTTGGCTGCTGTGAACACCTACACAGAGCACGCGTCACGCTGTAACCACTGCAGAAGGCTCTGGTCACGTTCTGAAAGTTCACTCAGAGGCCCTTAAACACGTAGGGTTTGCTCCCCAGAAATGGCTGGGAAGATATATGGCACATAGTTTCACATCAGTAGTAACCTAAACATTAGAAACACTCGTAGTTGTCTGACTCCATGTACCTTCTGGTCTCTTATACCAAGTAGGGACATGGTAGGTGACTGTAGCACAGTCAATTTATAAATGAATCTCTAGGTGGAGCCAAAACAGACCTAACGTATGAGTTTTGCAGACAAATAACCGTAAGAATCTTCTGCTGAAGGGCTGTGAAAAAACCCACCTAATTTCATAACAGGTCTTTATATCCATCTGAAAACTACTGAGGTTCCTTACTGAATTTTTTAGGGTCTAAAGCCAAAAGAGCTGCAGTGCTCAGAGTCATATAAGAGCTTCTTACCACATATTAATGGCCAATGTGATGCTAAAATCCCTTACATTGCACTGAATCTGCATGTGTGTCTGCCCAGCAGATACAGTACTAATAAGACAGTCTCCTGGTGCAGTGTATGCTAGCTCATGATTTTCTGAATTGTCAGCATTGGTAAGTGCCAGTCACACATGATCCTTTCCAGTCCTGTACATGTGGTGAGGTGTCTGCTTTGCCAGTCATTTACATACCCACTGGTTTAGAGAAGCATTTACAGAGTGTTGTATGTGCAGGTTTAAGAATCCCAATGCTGTGGTGGCTGAAGGGCCTGCCTATTGATAATTTTGGATAGACCAATACTTAAAACCCTTCTTTTCCTTTAGAATACAAATTGCAGAGTACAAATATAAAACTGGCTAAAAATAACTCAATTAGTTTTTTTATACATTGTTCTTAATACCTTCTTCATTATTTCCAGATTCCAGGCTGGGAAATTATACTTCAGCAAAGGGCAGAGATTTCTGTATTACTGACACAGTGTTAAACCCAACCCAAAGATGACAGAATTCTCTACAGTATGTTTTGTATTAACAATGAACCACCATGGCACTAATGAAACCTGGTTTTGTAGGAACTCGTATTTCCTCACAATAATTCTGTTGCATTTTATGTTGATTCTTTTCTCACTCCGTCCAAACATTTTGTAGCTCTTGGGGTGATGGAAATCTACTGGCACTGCTCTGACTTCAGTAAATCTGTTCCAAGCATAAAATTCTGGCTATTTGCAGCCAGCCTCCACTTGCCTGCAGTGGCTTTGTGTCTGCTATTCCCCTCATAGGCATCTTCCAACCTTAATGATTCTATGATTCTGTGATTTTACCTAAGCCTAACTCTGACTCTCACAAGCTCTGCTCTTCCATCTCCTACTCTAGGTACTCCTCCCTGAACACCCTCAGGCTGAACTTGCCATTCTTAGGCATCACCATCCAAAACTGCCTGTGATAAAGAAGAATTTGGTGGGTGCTTTTGCTGTTTGTTCCCCCAGTAGAGTATAAGGAGAAGGCAAAGGTATCAGAAGTGATACAATATTCATGTTCTTATCTGAATCCAGCCCTGGAAATCCTTTTTAACTTGTTTCCTAACCTCTTGAAATATAGCAGTGAATATGTACAGCTACTTGATAGTACTGACATATGCAGTAGACAGACAGAGAGTGATTCACAACACATCATTGTAAGCTAACTAGTGTCAGAGTCCCAAAGAAGTTCTCAAAACCCTCTATGTTATTTTGCTTTGCCACCATCCAGCTAATTTTGTGTTTCGATGCCTAACATTACTCATTTTCACATGGAGTCAAATGATTTGTGGATCGCGATTGTACAGGACTGACCTTGATGAGTTATATCATTTTCCTGTTCTTCGGCACAAACCTTGGTTCGATAATGTTCATTGACTGCTTGAGTGAGGGGGGATTTGACGGATTGATGCGATTAAATCAATTGATCAACATAGTTTTCCTGCTACGTTTCCCTCTGTACTCTCCGGATAAGTAACTCCTATCTCAAATCCAAGTGATGCATGAGCGAGTGTACGATTGCTATAAATACACTGTGGCTGTGAATGAACTGCTTCGGTTCAGAACCACAACAACCCTTCCCTTGAAATCCTCCTGTAATGATCAAGTGTCATTAAAACGAATTAATTAAAATGAGTGGCAATCTCTACATCGTCAATAAAGACCTGTAAGAAAAGTTTCAGAATGGTGGGACACTGGTGCATTAGTCAGGAATAAGCAACTGCTTTACCAAGAATGGTCTCTGTGGTGTCAGCAGAGAATGCTAACTAGCTTTCAACGCTAGCTACAGTAGCACACAAAAACATCTTTTCCTTCAAACCCAGCTTCTTATCATGTTACACCTCCTGAAATCTTCTGGGTATCAGTTTTACATTCTTTATGAGTCAGAATTCATCTGAGACTGACTGTGCTTTCTGTTGTTTTTACAGCAATACCAACATGCCATTCCAGCAAGAACATGAGATGCTGAAAGACAGGATTAACCTGGTTACATACTGGGGGGAATGGGGGGGTGGGGAATAGACCAGGACAGAAAATGGTGGTAAAGCAGCCAGAAAGGTGATCTTTCATCACCCCCAGACACGTAAACATGGTTAGAACACTGATACATTGATGCAAAATTGATAAAGTTAACACAAAGAAAAGGCATTCTAAGCTTCATAATGTCAAGAAATTCTTTAAGCTCTTAGTGACAGGAAACAGAATCACCCAGTGGAATGCAAGCAAATGTTTCTTTCAGCTAGAAAGAGATCTGGTCTCCATTACCAAGGCTTGTCATGACATCTTGGATTTATGAGGTGGACTTTTGAAGAACTCAGGTGTCTTTGTCAGCAGCACGCCCCTGCCTGAAATGCAGTACCACCTGGGTTAGCGCTATCCCTTCCCCTGCAGCACTGATGTTGCTTTCGATAGGAATGAGTTTTGTGGTTTCAACCATTTTCTCTATGACACACACACACACAGAGATCTTGCAGCCAGAGACAAGTCAGATCAGTTAGGACTGACCTTCTCTCTTTCTGAATTCCAAGTCTGCCTGAACCATTTGCCACACCGAGGACTGCGCAGCAAATGAAAGCAATGAAGAATGTGAAATTTTGAGGATACCCAAATCAGTGAGTTCTCAGTTCTTTTAATGAGATGTATTTCATCATGGCCTTTGAAAAGATCTGACAGTATTTTCTTGAGGCTTAAATAAGTTACAGAGGAGGCAAGAATGGTGACATCAATGAAGGAAGACTCTTCTTCAATGTTCTAGTGGGCACCATGCTCCTTGCTTTTTTAGGCTTGAAAAGTGCTTCAACAGACCAAATACCATTTGTGGTTTACAGGAATATGAGAACAGCCCTGGAAACGGGTATCTGCACATACACAGAACTGCAGTAAACACAGGCTCTGCCTCCTCACCAACTGAACTTTATAACTGTACTTGGAAAAAATAAAAACCAAATAAAACCACAGGAACAGCCCAACAACAGAACACTCACCCTATTGTGTTTTAGATCCAGCAAAAGTGCAGCCATGGATGAAATGATCCAAGAGAAATCCTTGCTTGGGAGAGAAGAAATCAAATTATTTTCCCATGTCCTGTAAACAAACTAATCCTGAAACCATAGAGTCATTAGACTGGGGGGAAATTAAACACAGAGATCTGGCTGCTGCAGCCACAGCAAGATTCTGCTGACTGAGGGCAGAGTGGACTGCTCCTTTGGCCAACAAATCCTTGTCACATTGCTTAGCTGTAACACAAAGCCACAATCTTGGCCTGAAGGATATAATGCAAAATAGTACAGTAGTGAAATAATAATTTCATTAAATCTCTACAATTATATCACAGCCTTTTGAAAAGGGGATTGCAGAAAGAAGTGAGAACCTGGAAAAAGTAAGAAGCAAATAACTCACATCTGTATTCCCCTGGACTAGAGACAACAGGCAGCATCAGACTTGGACCTTCCTCCTGTCTCCACATCAGATGGGACAGTGCAATGTGTCCAGGTGGTCCAAAATGCCAATGACATCCTGGCTTATACCAGCACTTGTGTGGTCAGCATGACTAGGGACATAATTTGCCCCCTGTACTGGGCACTGGGGAGGCCTCCCCTTGAGTACTGGGGGCAGGTCTGGGCCCCTCAATTCAAGAACAAGATTCAGTGGCTGGAGCGGGTCCAGAGGAGAAATGAGGCTGGGGAAAGGACTGGATGGAAAGTCTGATGAGGAGAGGCTGAGGGAGCTGTTTAGCCTGGAGAAGAGGAGGCAGGGAGATCTCCCTCTCTACAACTCCCAGAAGCCAGGTGGAGGGTTAGGATTTTCTCCCAGGCAACTAGAACCAGGATGAGAGGGCAGGGCCTGAAGCTGCCAGGGGATGTTTAAGTTGGATCTTAGGAAGCCCTTCCTCAGGGAAAGGATGATGAGACACTGGTATGGAACTGCCCAGGCCAGTGGTGGAGTCCGAATGCCTGGAGGTGTTGAAGGACAGCCTGGCTGTGGTCCTTAGTGCCCTGGTCTGGCTGACGGGGTGATGTCAGGCTTTTCCAGTCTCAGTGACTCTGAGATGCTTTGATTCTGTTCCTAGTAGAACAGCTAATGCAGGTGTTTTTTGAGGTACTGAGCAAGATGGCAAATGAGATCAAGAAGCAGAAAAATGGAAGGTGAAGAATGTTTTTGTAGGAGAAGGCATAAAAGCATTGAGTCCATGCTAAGTTTGGAAGTTTCCCCTCCTCACTCATTTAGTTATCAGATGCAATTGCAAGCCAGAGTCAATCACCTGAGTTAAAGCACCACATACCCAGGAAATCCCACTGAAGCCGCACTATTTCTTACCACATTTTTATAAAAGGTCTTTTAATTCTCTGCTTTGATATCACATTAACGATCTGCATTTGATACCACAGGCTGATGCTGCACTTACCAAAACCTAAAGCCTGTAAACACTATAAATGTTTCTAGAAATTTCAGTGACAATTGGAAAAACATCCAAACTTCAGATAAAGTGGGGCAAGCAGATCTCTTGCAAAATTCATAAAAGGGGGTCTGGACTTCTAACAACTGCACAGTTGAAATTGCAACCCATAAAGCAGGGTCCCTGTGTGCTACCTCATTGTGGCAAGCAGGTGGTTCTTTCTTTGGAAATGATTAGGACAGCATACCTTCCCCGTAAATGGCCCTTTGAACAATCACGTATTTGGTGTAAGAGTTTAGACTCTGGAATTACTGACCTCAACCCAACTGGAGTTGGTTTGTTTTCACTGTTGAATTCCTAGCGTAGAGCACCGTAGTGCTCTGCCTTTATAAACACATATGTGAACAAACTTGCCAAAAATAGAAGTGAGATGCTACTTTATTAAAATAAAATAAATTCTCCGATGAAGTGTTTCAAGAATCTTTCTGCCATAGCAACAAAAGAAAAGAACCTGCTTATTAGATTTATATGTCATAGTGGGAAAATAAAGCCAAACTAATAATACACTGCACATCAAACCATGCATGTACCCTGCACACTAAACAGGGAACAAAATCGAATAAAGCTGTATTCTCTTTCATGAAACAGGAAGCAAAATTGTTAGAAATATTGCCCAGATACTCAGACTCAGCCCTCCAAGGCTGTCCCTGGGAGGCCCATGCATTCCAACAGGACAGCTACCCCCAACAGTAGTGGGTAAGATGATGCAGGCATATGAAAGTCTGAAATAAAAACATTTTAATGCTCATTTTAAGAGAATAAGGAAGAAAATAAAAGAAGAAGAAGAAAACACCTTGAGAGATGTAGGGTTTTTTCCATTAATAAGTACATTCAGCACCCTTTACATCATTCTTCTCATCAGTTGCAGGCTCTCTGTACAGTGGATAAGCAGTACTGGTTACATTCTACACTTAAACAAATGTAGGGGGACCTCCATGGATTTGTCAGTCAGGCTTTTCAAGAAGGTTGGAAAAAGCACAAGCATAAAACCTAAAAGTAAAACAGCATCTTTCAAAATTACTTTAAAAACCACTTAATAACTGTTCCTGAAGACCAGAAAATAACAGGTTTAGAGAATTTTAATGTCAGTTGACAGTTTGCAATGTGTCATAAACCTGCAAGTTCCTTAGATATAGTTCTCCCACTGTAAATGTTGAGATTTTCACTAATTACTAATTTCTCTAGCCAGTTCCACTAGTAGCCTTCCCACTAGCATCACTGTGATCTTCTCCATGTTGCTTCTACTTGAAGGGAGATTACAGTCAGGTGGTCGTTGGGCTCTTCTCCCAGGCAACCAGCTATAGGACAAGAGGGCAGGGCCTGAGGCTGCCAGAGGAGGTTTAAGTTGGATGTTAGGAAGCCCTTCCACACGGGAAGGGTGATCAGACCCTGGAGTGGACTGCTCAGGACAGTGGTGGAGTCCCCATCCCCAGAGGCGTTGAAGAACAGACTGGCTGTGGCCCTTAGTGCCCTAGTCTGGCTGATGGGGTGATGTTAGGTCACAGGACGGGCTGGATGAGCTCAGAGGGCTTTTTCAGCCTAAATAGTTCTCTGATTCTGTGATTCATATAGAAACTAATTTCAGTTAGAAAGAACCTGTTCCAGTTTAAAGAGGAGACTTACACAGTCATCTATAGGAAAAATGAGATTTCACAGAAAGTTTTATAAGAGGAAGGAGGAAATTTTTGTCATTTGCCCATAGGTCACAAGTTTCCTGTTATTAAAATGGCATAATACCCATCATCTGCCTTTCCAGTTGTCATTGGTTTTTCAGTTGATCAGGTGATCAGATGAAATTAACCGTTCAATTAGTTAATGTGCCAAAACAAAATAAAACAAAGAGGATTAAAAACCTCACTTATAAAGTTGCAGGCAAAACAGACTAGATTGATTTGGGGAAAAACAAGAAGGCACATCTAACTTATCCCACATAAAAAACCCCACACAAAGACATTCGGAGATTGATCACATATTCTTCCATAATTGGACCAAACTGCAATCTCCAACACCTTCAAATGAAGAAATCTCCAGGGTTTTTTTTCTTTGTGGGAGTGTGATGCCCATCTTACAGTTTATGCATCCATCCCTCAGCATCAACAGGTCTTTTAAGAGCCAGTCACCATTCCATGTGTCTCCAAGCCAGTCTCCCATTTCCAGTGTGCTGATTTCTATGGAGCACAGACGAGGAAAAGCACTCTCCATTTCAGCAAGCAATGGATGGCAGGTGAAACCTTTCCTCCACTGATCTCTGAGGTTCCAAGGCTCCCACTTTCTCCATTTATTATGTTCCAAGGGCAAGATGGCTGCAGTATTCAGCCCAGTGACATGCGCTGCTCTTCGAACAAAGACCAGACAATGAGTGACTTAGTCCCCAGGAGAAGCAGTGAACAGAAAGCAGGAAGCTCCAAAATAGACCTATTTGTTTTGCAGAGTTAACTATGGACCAAATTGAAGCTAAGGGAAGGCTTGAAATTCTTTTATCACAACTTGCTATAGCAACTCCATAGTCCCTCAACCCAACAAACCCAACAAATTCAAACCACAGTACAGGTAAATAACAAATAACTAGTAGTTAACTGCTGAAATAAAGACTCTCTTCAAGAGCTGCATGTTGTTAGCACTGACCTGAAGGAAAACAGTACTCAGCATGAGACATTAAAGTGTGTAGAAATCCTAAGGAATAAAAACACAGGTCTTTTGTTACTGAGAGAATGAAGTAGGGCAGTAATGAAGGGAGTGATATTCTGAGAACTCGGTTTTGCTGAAGTCAGCATGAGTCTTAGTTTGTTAATGTATTTTAAAATTCAGTCTAATAGTTTTTATTTACAAGAAAAAGTAGCAATAGCATGTGGGAGGTGAAGATCTCCATTGGTAAAGATAGACATATTTGTTACTAAAACTACCTTTGTTCATTTGAAACACACCTCAACAACTTGCTGTCTCTCTCAATGACTCAAGGGAGGAGGTTGCATGCCTTCTTTCAACTTCTAGAAATGTGTTTAAGAGCTTTCTACAAAAAATACATGTGCTTCAGTGCTTGGCAGAATAAGGCACGTTTCTAGATGCTGGGTAAGTTAGTTACTTATAATGAACACTGAAGTCCTCCATCCCATCAGGTTCAAACACCAATGTCACACACCAAGTATCTGATCCATGCATTACATCCTGTGGTTGCCCGTCGTTCGTTTAAATGCTAATGAAACATGTGCCTGGGTTCAGAACTTGTTCATGTCAATCTATCAACATCCAGCAGCAAAAATTAAGGCTTCAGCACCTCCTTATTACTGAGATCAGTAGGAAAAAACAGGGTGCTCATGACAGAGATGCAGACTGTTAAATGCATGAGAACGTGGAACACTAAGTTCTGGATATCACAGTAATTTTTCAGGTGGAAGAGCGCAGAAAATTTTTGGGGTAAAATACACTTTTTCCCAAAGGCATATTTCACATGCCAGGCTCAGCCAAGGCACAGCCAACACCAGATGTCACCTACAGTGCTGTAGTTCTCAGAGCAGCACTGACAGATGGTTGAGTTATGGTGAATCAGTCATGGGTGAAAGTCATTTAGACCTATGGACTATGCAAGGTACTACCAAAGACAAAGTAGATGGTATAGGACAAGGAATCTGTAAGAAAGGGTGTGAACAGAACAAAGGTTTATAGGAATGTCTGGTTAAGAGAGAGAGTTTCTCCATGTGGTCTTTTGAATCCAATTAATTCCAATGGCTTCTTGAATTTCATTTTCATCTGGCCCATTTCACAGATCTCAAAGTTGGTAGACCTTTATTTCCCCAATTTTAGTAGATTTTCCATGCATTGGATTTTCCTTGCATTGGATTTTCCTTGAATTTCCTAAAACAAACACATAGGATTTTGTGAATGTGATTTTATTAGGAAAGCAAGCTTCTTCTCTTCCCCTTTCCCCCTTTTAGTCTCTTAGTAATTGCCATTTCTTCCCCCCTTTACAATTTCCTTCCAAGAGGTCCTCCATGCTGGTTTCCTGGTTAGTGCTGTCTTTTGAAGTACAGTTCCTCAGCAGATTTCAGTGTTTGTGGCCATTTTCAGCACTTCGCCTTCCACCTTTAATTTTTCTTCTTACTAAAACTCTGTTATAAGTCATGATGACCACCTCGTCTTGGAATGAAGCCTAATGAGCTCCTAACAAGCTACTGAATCCTCTAACAGAAATGTCATGGTCTGGTAAAAAAACCCATCTACCCATAAGGGAAGCTGCAGGGAAGAAAGAAGAATTGTCAACAGTATCTCTGGTGAAAGGCTGTGACCAGTTTAAGGTCCCTGTTCTCAGATGAATTTAATTCAACTGGAGGCAAGGAACAATCAAATCAGCTTTAGGATGACGGCTGTAGTCACAGGCCAAAGCATGAATGTGCTAATTGTGCAAATTTGAGCTGGATAAATGACTGTCTGTTTCAGGGGTTGGAGAACTGGCTTTGAGGAATACCAACTAGCTCCTGGGATTGGGCAAGTCAGTAATAAAAGAACAATTCAGCCCTGTGTGGGCTGGCTTACCTGGCACAGATTCTGTGTTTGGGTAGAACAAGCTGATCTCCACCACTGCCTGCCCTTTCAGTTTGAAGACTGAAGAGCCAGAGATCATTCCCCTTCTGGATTATAACCTCTGCACATCATTACTAGTTTTTTGTTTTCCCCTGTGTCCTCACCAAGATTGGTCAGTGAAGTATCTTTCTTTCCTCTCCTAGAAATTGGCATGAGGAAAGTCCAGAAAGTCAGGATCTACCTTCTGTCCACACCAGAAGGTCCTTTTTGTCCTGATCCTGCTATTGACTTCTGTACTATTTTCTAGTCATGTGTGTGGTGCTGGTCTCTGTCAGACACAGCAGAGCAGACTGGATGGATCACAGCTGACCCTTAGATGAGGCAATTCCATGGTGCTTTTGGACATTGGGTTTTTTATTCATGGGAACCCACTTTTGTTCTTGTGGAGGTGCTCCTACTTCATTAATTCAGACTAATTGATGATAGGTTTGCTATTCACAGCTTAGAAATAGCTCCAGAATGAAGAGTAATTTGGAGGAAAGTTGAAAACCAAGGGCACAAAAAATGTACTTTAATTTGGGCTAATTCCTAGAGAAAAATCCCATCCAGCTCACCTGCACAAGGAATGGGAAATGATCTCCTGTGAAGCTTTATAGCAAGTCCAACCTCACCCAGAAAAAGAAAGTATTTCCAGCCCCTGTTTGATAATTATTTCTGCCTGTCCTCTAGAACATATGTGTTTCTTATGGCTGCAGTATATTCAGTCCTAGTTTCAACAGCGGTAAGTGTATTTATAGATCTGCGTAAAACAAAATATTACTAGCATGTCAGCATTTGGTTGATCTTCAAATTCTTGGCTTGAGAATGGTTTAAAATAAAACACACACACAAAACCGGGTTGTTTTTTTGGCTCTGATCTCCTCATTCTTGCCCACAATAGACCTGGCAGATGTGGAATAGATGGAATGTGCATATCTAACAACTCTCCTCTGTGCCATCATTTGAAGCTGTAGGAGTGCAGCTATTTGGCTGCAGCATGGAACAGAGTGATGGATGTGATGAAATACAGATTGCGTTTATGACTGGGGATAGATGCTGTTCAGGTCATGAAAAGAGATTAGTGCATGGGGACAAAGCGCTCAGGAAGAATTCCTTTTTGAATGTAGAGCAGAGGGTACTCAAGACCCACTGCAATCAAACTGAAGTGACAAGGTAGTTATTGAGACTGTACAAAAGTAAATACAAACCAGCAACTACAGAGTGATGTGAGTTTCTTAATTGCTCTGCCCTTGGGATGGCCTTGTAGGAGAATCACAGTCTGATTACTCACAGTAACAGAGAAAATGAATTGCTTCACAGAGGATATTACAGTCATAGCTTTGTGGAGAAGTTTAAGACTGTTTCAGAGTTCTCTTACCCAAGATAAACCCACAATAAATGAAATCAGATAGTTGTAAAAATGAGTTATGAATCATGACTTTCTCAGATAACTAAGAAGCTTTTATCAGTTTATAACAGACCAAAGTAAGTCCTTCCCAGCATAGACAAGACTGCATAGCATGACTGTTTGGTTCTGCTATCAGAGCCAAACCCTTAGCCTGAAGTCAGATGTAGATGCAAGGGGATAAATCAATCTAGCTTTCAAATGGCTACTCACAAATATAAATGAGACCAAAGATGCTGTAAGGGTGGATTCATGGCATATAATGCCCTGCATCTGTGTGCTGGATCAGCTTAAAAAAATAAAGCTAAAAATACGCAGGTCTATGTAAGTCTCAAAAAACCCAGAAAAATTCCTGACTATTTTGGGAATAATGAGGTTTTCTGCATTTTTCATGAATGTGAGTTCATGGTAGTTTTACACTGGTAGGAAAATCAGTACCCAATAGACACACATCTGATAGATCAGAGAGAAACACCCATCACCACTCAGAAAATGTTTTCCAATGCATATCTTGGTGGGTTTTTTGAATGGCTTCTTGCTTTCAGGAGGTTGTATCTATACAGCATTTTTCACAGAGCAGGGCTCAGTGCCTGGCCATTATTGCTATCCAAGACAGAAGCAGGCAAACAGGAAATACTCTTAGAAAAACCTTTACTGTATCCCACATAATTCAAAAAAATGTGCCTCCAACCAGAAAACCTCTCATATGAGAGAGCAGTCTGGTTGTGTGAGGTCCTTCTTGCAGATGTCCAGGTGGGGAACTGGCTTGGCAGTTAATGCTGGTGTGATATGACCCAGCAAAATGGTGAGGTAGAGATTTTTCTTCAACAATGGGAAGACGAAACATTCTTTTGCCTCTATTAAAAAAATAGTCTGGGAGGGAAAGAGAACAAGACCTAACTCAGTGTGGGCCCATGGATGTGGCAGTGGAGAACAGAGGACAAGGAGAAATTGAGGCCTGTTCTCAAGTCTCCTGCAGTGTTGGGCTGTTTGGGGGTTGTTTATCCCCTTCACAGTCAGAGCAGTCTAACAGCTTCACTAGTCTAAACAGTCCCCTTCCCTCAGCAGCTCTGGTATTAGTCACATTTGCCATGCTGAGAGCTGTGTCTTTTGCACATGACATGTTCTCCAAGCTCTAGTCCCACTAAGTATTATTATTTTCACATCTCCAGAGACTATCTGTGTGCAGAAATGACCTGAATCATAAAAAGAAAGTTTTCCAAAGCATGGAAATGCAGTGTCTTGCTATTTCAATATAACATGAAGCACAAGAACTACATGACTCTGGGCTGGAACAACTCTGTTAACTCCCAATTTCTCTGATGTACTTGATGAAGTTAGTCCAGGTTTTAACTAGGCAGCATTCAGCATCTGGCAGGGTCTACAGAACTTGTCTAATCAGATCCACTCACATTTGCAGTTTTCAACAGCTGAGACCTCAAATCGTTTTACCACAAGATTCATAAGCTGGGAGAGAAGACATCACTAGTCCTATAATGTCACAGGTTTCCACGGGCAAATAGATGTTTCTGGTTTTCTTCCTCACTTTCTGAAGCAACCCTGTCACCTGCACTTTGCAGCAGAATAGTTACACTGCTTCTGAGCCTAGGATTTTTCAATCAGCTAATGATGATGGCTATCCTCCTCTAGAAACACTTAAATACAACCAGATCCAATTGATTGGCTTCACTGCAGTGCTGAGCCAGCATGTTGTTGGAGTGCCAAGAGTCAATGAAGCCAAAAATTAGGGTCAAAAGTTGATATTATTTGGCACATAGCTTTGGCAGGCTTTGCAGTACATCCTGATTAAAGCACTTGCTAAGCCTCAACTGAGGTCTTTTTCTTCTTGTACATATAGCTTTGTCAGATTCCATTGCTTCCTCCCCACATGTTTTTGCAAAGAGCCCTGTAATCGGGACGATGGAGTAGCAACCTGAAGCAAAAAGCAGGGATCTGCCATATCAGAGGGATTTGTATCACTGTAGATTATTGACTCCTCTGCTGACACGCACCGCCTTCCACACTGGCCCAGGACCATCCCAAACTACACCAAGAGCTGCTACCACCCCCACTGCAGCACCGAGGGAGACGCCTTAGAGACCTGCTGATGCACTTAGTGCAAAAAACCACCAGATGGTGGAATAAATCACCTTCAGATGGAAACTGCCGCCGCTCCCTTCCAACCTGGGCCAGTGCTCAGACATTGCTTACGGAAGCTTCACCTCAGTTTCAGTTGAGATAGAAGTGAGCTCTGAGAGAAACCAGATGTGATGTTATGGGCTTTCACATCAGCCCATGCACACCAGAAGCTACTCGTAGCTTTGTTTTCAGGGGTTTAGAAGCAAAATTCATATGCAAACACAAAGAACAATTGGCTCAAATACTTGCAAACTGAAATGGAGTTAATTGCATTTTGAAATGGGGAAGGCAGGGAGATGGTCCAGCCGTGCTTGATTATCTTTCAAAGCCAAAATCCACAGTGAATTCAGCATTGGTAGTTGAACTTTCTGCACCCAAATGGTGAAAACCTATCCAATTACTCAGGTCTAGTTTCTACTTCCTTGGGCCAGGTATAGATAAAATCTGCAAGATTCATTTTTTTTCTAGTTTGTGCTTGGACCCCCCAAAAGTTTGGAGTGAAGTTAGGTGGGAATCTAACCTCTTACCTGGTCACTTGGTACGTGGGTTTTATGTGCTATTTGGACCTGTAGCTGATGCTACAGGTGATACAGCTGAGCATGTGCCCCTCTGTCACCAGAAGAGGAAATCCCATGGTATGCGCCTTCAGATGCTTCCTAGTGAACCTGAACACCATTAAAAGGACCATTGATAAAGCCTACTTCTTCAGAATGAGACTTAAATACCCTATCATTTGCCTCACCTGTTTTACACTTGGAGGTTTCACCTGTGTGATGAATCAGAACTGCAGTTCATCAGACACCCTTGGCCTAGGAGCATCTTCTCTGTGCATGGAGACTCTAAAGTATGGTGTGATGAGCGCTTACTTGTACAGGAGAGGGAAGTAACAGGAATCCAGTCACCACCTGTGATTATATTTAAACTTTACAACATTTTAATTTAATGTAGTGTAAACATTAAATATGTTAGTTTTCACACTTTTTTTTTAATTTGTAGGGTCCTACCACAGTGCCCAATCTGTGAAGAAGATGAATCCCTGTACTGATTACGGTGCTTATAAGATTTGCCTGGTATTTGGCCTATTGTGGATGCTGCTTTACAGTGGATTTGGTATTGCTAGGGCTGGTACAACGGCAGCTGCATTAGTAGTAATCATATGATGTTTCTGTACCACTGTATGCAGAAACTAGAAGTGTAGCCTGACAAACTTGACCAAGATCACATTTGTTCAGCCTACAAAAACAGATAAATCTGGAAAGGAACAGCAACACACACTGTAGCAAGGTTGAAACTATGGCTCATGGCTTGTATGACATGCTTTCAGGGATCAAGGTCCAACCTAGAAATGAGCATCTCTCAAGAAACCTAAGCAGCATACAGCTACCAATCTTCAGTCAGCCAAGCAATTCATTTCCATGTTATGATTTGTTCAGATACAATTTCTTTGGTGTTGGATGCCTCCTTTGGAACAACTGCAAGGCAACCAGAGGCCACTACAGCACTACCTGGCCTTTTCCTACATTAGTAGCATTTTACTTATACACACTTTTCCAAGAATTAAACCCACTTTCCATCAACACTGACTGTACAAGACTCAAAATCAAGTTGGGAAGACTGAGCTGGTAGGAGTTGGGCATTTAGGGGAGAAAACTAGGGAAGAACAGTGGATGGTTCTATGATGCTGTCTACCTCAACTTCAGCAGGGCTTGTGACACTGTCTCCCATAACACTGCATAGGTAAGACAAGCAAGTGTGGGTTTAATGAGCAGACAGTGAGGTGGATTTGGAACTGACTGAATAACAGAGCCCAGAGGGTTGGGAAAAGTTGCTCAGAGGTCAGTAGGAGGCATGCAGCTAGTGGTGTTCCCCAGGGATCAGTACTGCATCCTGTCCTGTCCAACACAGAAACATTAGGGAACAGAAGGGTCCTCGAAAGATCATCTAGTCCAATCCCCCTGCCACAGAAGGATCACCTAGACCAAGTCACACAGGAATATATCCAGAAGGGTCTTGAACATCCCCAGAGAAGGAGATGCCACAACCCACCTGGCAGCCTGTTCCAATGCTCTGTTACCCTCACTGGGAAGAAGTTCCTTCAGATATTGATATGGAACCTCCTCTGTTCCAGCTTCCACCTATTGACCCTTGTCCTATCACTACACTGAGAAGAGCCTGGCTCCATCCTCCTGACACCCTCCCCTCACTATTTATAGACATTAATGAGGTCACCCCTCAGCCTCATCCAAACTCAAAGACCCAGCTCCTTCAGCCTTTCCTATAAGGGATGTGTTGTACTTATTTCATCATCTTTGTTGCTTTATGCTGGACACCCTCCAGCAGCTCTGTGTCCTTCTTGAACTGAGGGGTCCAAAACTGGACACAATACTCCACATGTAGTACTACTCACTAGTGCAGAGTAGAGGAGAAGAACCTCTCTCAATCTGTTAACCACCTCCCTTCTGATCCTCCCCAGGATGCTGTTGGCTCTCTTGGCCAACATATTCATCAATGACTTGGATGAAGGGACAGAGCACACTCTCAGCAACTCCTGATGATACAAAACTGGGAGGAATGGCTGGTGCATCAGAAGGCTGTGTTGCCATCCAGAGTGGCCTGGACAAGCTAGAGTTTAGCAGAGAAACAGGTGTCCCGGCACTGGAACAGGCTGCCCAAAGATGTTGTGGAGTCTCCTCTGAGGACATTTAAAATCTGCCTGGATGTGACCCTATGCAACCTGCCCCGGATGAATGTGCTTTAGCAGGGGGTTGGAGTAGGTGATCTCCAGAAGTTCCTTTTCCCCCACCATCCTGTGAACCTGCAATTTATCAGAAGGGCACAATTCAAATCTCATCATTTCAGTAGCAGATCTGTCTTTTAGTGTAGCCAAAAGAAAAACAAAACAAGCCATCTGTTTGTGCAGACTCCACATTTAGAAAGAAGCGATGAAATTTGTGGAATAATTTTTTTCCCTCAAAATAATCTCTTTAGCCCTAGTTTTTAAAAAATTTCTGTCTATCTAGGTATTTGAGTAGGCACCAACAATCCTTCGTGTACAACTTATCTTTGCATTATTTTCTGAAAAGAATCAATTCAGAACTGTATTCTGAAAGCCAAAATGGAATCAGAAAATATTTACTGACAACATTTCTGTTCAATACAAATTCATTTATTAAATAGGTTCTGTTGTAACAGTAGCAACAACAAACAAGCAAACAAACAAACAAGTTTGAATCAAGAACGTCTTTGATGGTTTTGAGCCAGGTTCTGAAAACTGGAACAAGACTAATGCTTACAGATGTGACTGCGAGACACATTAGATTATAGGTGATACCAGTTTTGGCATATCTGCAAGATGAAAATACAAACAGGTAACCTCTGAAATGTGGAACAAACAAATGACAAGAGAGGAAGAGCAGATAACCCAAGGGCTCTTCATTTGACCATGGGTCAGTCAGTTAGAGACTTGAAAGCTTAGTGTCTGCCTTGTGGGCCAGCAGTTTTGTATTGGAACTGCCTTCCAAAAGGTGAGGTGAAAGGTACTTGAAAAATTACTAGTAACTCTGGCTTTTCAGCCACTCTCTCCCCACCCTGTAGCACTACAGGGATTTGCTATGACCCAACGTGGGACTCAGTGCTTGGTCTTCTGTAACTTCATACAACAGGCCTTGGCTATTATCTAGGTGATCCTGCTCTGGTGGAAGGATTGGACTTAATGATCTTTTGAGGTCCCTTCCAATCCCTAACATTCTTTGATTCTGTGATTCTGTGATCCAGCCTCTCCAGTTCCCTGTGTAGAGCCTCCTTATCTTGAAGGAGATCAATGCACCAGCCTAAACTTGTGGCACCTACAAATTTACTGAGAATACACCTCATCCTCCTCTCCGGATCACTGATAAAGATCTTAAACAGGCCTGTCCTTACTACTGTACCCTGGTGACTGGCCACAAATGGGATTTAACTCCATTCACCAACTGCAGAAGGAAAGTTTGCCTCTCTAAATTACTCAGCCAGAAAAATCCAAGGAGTGGACAATATTATCTCATTAATTGATATACTCCTGTAAAACTTTGTAGCATTTGTCACCCTTTGTAGCTCTACACAGCTCTGAGGAGCTGGGGAACTGCCATCAGTATCCATCAGACCCACACAGATGATGTAACTCAAAGAAAAGAAGTGATGAAAATGTGCAAAGCATTGGCTTCAAATAAATCACCTGTAGACAAATACTCAAAACTATGGGTAACTCTAGGTCTTAGGGCCCAGCTCACCTTCTGCCAGGGAATGCAGCAAAGCTCCTACAAAGGTATCAGGTTTATGCTCATGTACTTTTGACTTTTAAAGAAGCTAATTCCCTCTCACCAGTGTATATTATATACATCAAGATACTTCATTTGATATACCATGATTTAGTGAAAGTTGTGACTAGCCATGGTGATACAGGAAAATATCTGAACAAATTCTCCATAAAGAACCTGTGCGCAGGTTTCTTGCAGAAAGCAGAGAGAATGTTTGTGCATGGTATTAAAGAGCTATAATATGTGGGATCTGGCTGAAAATCAGTGGTCTTGTGAAGGTACCACTGGTCCAACCTCGAGCATAAGATCAGAGGATGAGATACAGGAGCCCACTGGTCTCACACAGGATTCATTTGTTAGCAGGATTAAGAAAATGTGATGCCATTGATAAGACCAAAAATGAGCAATGAAGGAAACCATGGAGATGGGTATATCTTCAAAGACCAAGGAATACAATTGGAAAGATAAAGGACACTTGTGGGTGTTCTCCACATGAAACTGTAAGAAGCATCCAAATGCTTAGGAAAGCAGTGTGTCTTCCCTCTCCAGTGACCTGGTTAGGCACCAAACAGCATGGTGGACAGCTGATACGAGTGAATTGTAGGGACTAAAGGAGCATATCATGCTGATACTTAAGAGGACATTTTTCCTCTTGCTTTTTTAGGACATAATGACTACTGAAGTTAAGGTCTGTTGGCACTCAGCATTGTATTCAGAAGTAATTGTGTAACTTGGTATTGTGCACATATCTCTTGTCTTCAGAGTCAAAATCATTTGTTGTAGTTACTTACAGAACTTTTGCTCATGGAACTGCAAAAATTATAACCTAAACTTTATTTTTACTAAACAACACTAATTTCATTCAGAGACAATGTGCAACGTTTGACTCAATTGCATCTTGTGATCTGATTAGAAAATTACAAACATTTATTAGTTAATGTTCATGGAAGTGTAGTCTGGAGAAAGGATGCTGTGATTATAGCTACCTGCAGCTACCTGTGTCTGCAAAGTATTTTGCAGTTAATACTTTCTTTTTCTCCCTGTCCTCTCACTGGATGTGAGTCCCACTGTGATGACACTGTGGCACTGAATCCCAGCTAACAGAAAGGGTATTTTAGTGTTTGGCATTTAGCTCAACCCTATAATTCTTGGCCAGTGGGCAATGTGAGCTCATTCTTGTCCTCAAATGATTGTGTCAATATTCTTTCTGTTGCATTTCTGTTAGACCAAGGGAAAAGTTGAATGAAAATCATCATTTACCAAACAAAGGAACCTTAAGATCTCAGGGACTAATCCCATCATTCTTGGTACCTCCAGTTCAAAACTTTCAATGGCAGCTTTTGTTTATGAAGCAGGATGTTCTCACGGCATTGCCAAATCAGAGTTTTCCTCTCCATCCTTTATCTGCATTCTCACAGAATCACAGAACCACAGAGTGATTGAGACTGGAAAAACCGTCTGAGCTCATTCAACACAGCCCATGACCTAACATCACCACATCGGCCAGACCAGGGCTCTGAGTGCATGCAGTGTGAACTGAAAGGCTGTATGCTTTGACAGCAGGGAACTCCTTTAGCACAATGTAATGGTCTAGGGAGAGGGTCTAAATCGGTATGGGTTGATGCCTGTAATTCTAGCACAACAACCAGCTCTCGCCAAGAGTTCAACAGGCAATGAAGCAACTTTGCTAGAAAGACAACAGTTTATTGAGCCCATCACCAAGAGGAAAAGGAAAAAAAAAA
>VZRI01012108.1:6568-21695 GCA_013397515.1 Upupa epops | reverse complement strand
CTCTCTGTCTCTGAAGATGTATCAGAGAAGAAGAAAGGTGAAAATATCAAAGAAGATGAAGAAGAAGACAAAGAAGCAGGAAGTATCTTCCTTTTTATAGCCTCTGTCCACCAATCACCTGTAGAGTCTGGACACTGATGCAGGAGGTCTGCCAGGGAAGCTACCTCCAGCTTCCAAATAAAATGCTTTTTCAGCATAAAAGTGTGACACACAAATGAGCTGAACCTGAATGAAGGCACCCCAGGGCAGCACCATTTAACTCCCTCTAAACATACCACTATGGTCTCCTATTCCTTCCTGTATCTCTGTTCTTCCACTGTCCATAGGTGAACTAGACCAACTCTTGCTCTACCCAAAGTCAGTAATTTTTCTTAATTGTAAGCAATTTTAAATACAAGACAGAAATATATATTCATCTGAATGCATTCAGAAAAGTTTATCTGAGTAATAGCAACACAAATACAAGCCTGAACACATTTCATTATCTTTTATATATATATGGTGGTTTTTTTCTCTCTCCTCTCAATTCCAATTACTTTTTCTCAGTATTCTCTCAGTAATTCATAGAATCCTTGTGGCCAGAAAGGACTGCCAAGATTATCAAGTCCAGCCCTCTTCCCAGCATCTCCCTACCCCCTAAAGCATGGCCTCAAGTGCTCTAGAGACTCATTTTTCAAACACCTAGCGTGTGGTGTGACACAGGGATGGTGACTCCATCACCTCCCTGGGCAGCCTGTTCCAGCGCCCAGCCAGTCTCTCAGGAAAGAACATCTTCTTAAGATCCAATCTAAGCCTCTCATGATGCAATTTGATGACATTTCCTCTCATCCTATCAGTAATTTGGGAGAAGAGACCAGTACCAACCTCACTACAGCCTCCTTTCAGGTAGTTGTAGAGAGCAATAAGATCTCCTCTCAGCCTCCTCTTCTCTAGACTAAAAAATCCCAGTTCCCTCAGCCACTTCTCATAAGAGAACCTCTCTTTCCAGACCTCTCCCCAGCCTCATTGCCTCTCTTTTCAGTCTCTTGATTAGTTGCCTACACTTAAAGGGCATTAAAGAAACTTTGTATTTCAGGACAACTTTCAAACATCATTCTACTGGATAATAGATAAACCTTCATCTTTACTGAACCTGCCTGAAAACTGGGAGGTCCTTTTCATACCAGCATTTGGGTAGCTATTGTTGTATTGCGGTATTTTGATGAACACTTTCTGAATCTCTCAATAAGTAAATGAGAAAGAAACCCTTAAACATGTCTGTGGAATCAGTTACCCTAATATATTACAAACAAAAATTGTTTCATGAGTAGCTGAAAAAAATGCAATCTGATTTCCTCTGGATTTTTGTGTGGATTTCGGGTGCCTTCATATACTCATTGCCTTTTCCTCACTGCAATGTAGTCACCTCCTCTGCTCGTTTGTTGTCTGCTCTCTGTTTGACTGAACAAAAGCAGCAGGGTATGTTGGCCAGCTGGATGCTGCACTACAGGGTAGAAACACAACTACATCGAAATTGCCTTTCCCTGGTAAGGGAATTAATTTGGTCTTTTCAGACATTTTCTGACTTTTCCAAAGCTTACAGGGATTAAATGTAGGGAAGCTTTTTCTCTCTGTGTGTCAAAAATACTTAAGGTTTCTACTCTTTTTTTCAAGCAGATGTGAAGTCCCCACCCCTTTGTCAAACCCATGAAAAATAATGGTGAGCGACAGACAGGCAGGTTGTCCAAGACTTGCTTCCTTGCAAAGCCTGGCAAAAAATACCTGCTCTTACAGGGGACTACGTGGGTATTTCTCTTAAGTTCTCAGGCGACATGTTTAAACAAAGTGTACCTTGATGTTGTCAGAAATGTTCTCCCCAGCTATTTGTGCTACCAGGTAATGCTGGACAAACACATTTCAACACCTAACACCTCTGTCTGAAACACTTGGGAGACTTCGTCCCATTTCTGATTTGCAAAGCAAAACTGGCAGATTCTTACCTGCTGTTCAATGGCCAAATATCATTCAATGCAGTGTCTATATGAGATGTTCAAGAATTTGCAACTACTCATGTTTGGCCACAGTCTTTATGATTACATCAGCTTCAGCCTGGCCAAAGTCCGGCAGGAATGCCCCATAAAAGCTTGTCCAAAACTGCAGCTGGAAATCCCTCAGTGCTTTTCAAACATTACATTAAAAAGTTTGTTTAGACAGTTTTCTAGTAAATTTTTCAAAATGATTTTCCAGATACTAGAGGAAGCCTTTTGCTGCTGGCAGAAAAATACAGAGATGCACCTAGTGTGAAGAGAAAGAAGCAATGGCTTACTGTACTGTGCTGCTCTGGGAAGGAGCAGGGCTGTGGAAAACCTGCCAGGCACCTGCAGAGAAGAAAGTGGGCTATTACTAAGTCCTCTTATCTGGACTGAGCACTTCCTTCCAAGTCTGCTGCAGCACTAGAATCAAACACAGTGGGAAAGTTTTGCCATTTCTAATCCTTGCAGGAACAATTCACTGTTGCTGGAAGGTGTTTGCCTCTGGACTAAGAGCATTAGTGCATATCAGTGGGTTCAGGACATTATGGCACAAAAACCGTGCCAGGGTAACGTTGAACAATAATATGTTAATTGCTGTTCCAGAGGAGAAAAAGCAGCATTATTGGCATGAAACAACTTATTTCAGGAGGTGGCCTAGAATCTTGTTTGCAGCTTATTTGAATGCTATTTCTTTCTTTGTGAATGGAGATGATGCTGGATTTATTCTCCATATGAAGGCCATATGTTAAATAAAACATGAACTCTCAGCTCCAAATTCCTGTGTCCTAATGGAAATCTACAATTAATTCCACAGCCTTCTGAATGAGGTTTATAGAGTTTAATTGAAAAACCTATATAGATCTTCTTACGTATTTAAGAGGGCTGCAATAAAAATTAAATGAAGCAAAAAGTGGGTCACAACTCTGGCAGCCCTTTTACCTTCCCTCTATTTTGGGTCTCAGTGTTAAAGCCTTCAACATTTCCTTGTACGGACAAAACAACTAATGAAAACCCAACCCCCGCAGTGGAGGCAACCACCCCACTACAATTGTTTAACTGTACCAGTGAGGAAAACACATAGAAATGGCCAAGAGCCTGTGGAATCCCCCACCTCATACCACATATGGTGTGAACCAGTAACACCAGCATAGGCCATCTGCAGATAATGTCTGGGAAATGTTAACAGTAAAGCACTATGTGCTGAAGGACTCCAAAGTTTAAATAAATATCCCAAGTAAATGTTATGAAAACCTCTACTCCTTTCAGGAGAACCTGTTTTAAGAAGGCTAAATGAGATATAGTTTATTTACATGAATCATGTTTTGATCTTCAAAAAAAATAAAGTAGAGCTTGTGCAGGACAGAAAGGCACTGCACAAGCACTGCACTGCACAAGCCTCATTCAGCTCAGAGATATGCCTGGAGTCTAGAAGTAGGAGATACTGTCCTCCTGGGAGAGCAAGCAAAGCTGCCTTCTGAGCATGCTCCAGTCGTGCAAGCTCTAGAGCGCTTGAAAATACAGATCCTTGAGCAGGAGAAATTCCAATTATTGCTACAAAAAGCCAAAGGGAGCGGAACATGTTGTGAGACGCTGTATTCACACACAAGGCCCGAAGAGGTCCTCTGATCAGCAGGGTAGGTTCCACTGATTCTGGCCAAGCAGGACACTGCTTTTTGATTTGCAGACCTAATGTCAGCCTTGGGTTCAGAGCATCCTGGCTTGGAGACAAGAGCAGTGGAAGTTTAGTGAGATGAAGGAAAGGTGGAGGTGGCATGCTGATGTTGGCGTGTGGAAATAAACCCCCAACTCACAAAGAGTTAGAAGCAAGTATGTTTATCGCAGCTCTGGGCAGCACAGCTGATCACTCCGCCTGAGGTGCTCACTGAAGAGCGAGTTCATTGTGGTTATATTGGGTGTTCTCATACATAAAGAAAGACATGATCATATATACACATTAAGTTTTTGAGATATGGGTTGAGTTATTAAAATCAGTTCTAGGATCTTATCAATGTAGTCTTCTCCTTCTTGTACTTGTGCAGTAACACCTGGTGGTCATGGGCTGGGGTCCCTGGGAGGAAAGCAGCAGTCTTCCTCAGTACTTTTGTCAAGAACCAGTTACCACAATCTGGCTGAAGCCTGCTTCCTACATGGAAGGCTGATCCTCATCACAATGAAGCCCCTGTTACCTATTTTTCAAAATGTCTCATGTCTTTGATATTACAAACTGTCTGATTTCCACACAATAATAACATCATAATAATAGTAATAATAAACATATAATAATAACCTTAACTACCAATTAACTAACACTAAGGCTTACTTCATCTACTATATTGTCTAAAGTCTTTATTTCAGTCCCCTGCATCAGTGTAGGTCCATGGTGTTCCTGGGACTTGTGGACCTAGTGAAGCCTGAGATGTAGACAGGGACAAGAAGTGGTTTCAGGCACTGCAAATGGGAAATTTTTTTCTTGAGAAAACAGGAAAAAGATTTCTTTATTCAGCTCCTACCTTCCCCAGAACTCTCTCCCTCACACAAAATTCCCAGATACCTTCCTGTACTTGTGCAGCATGTGTGGCCAAAGGAAGAAGATTGAGACAGGAAGAGGGTAGGAATGAGGACCATTTCCAATCATCAAGGGAGGGATCAATCACAGCTGAACTAAAAAGCCTGCAGGGAAGCGCTGGGTGCTCAATGCTCTTCCAGTGCTGGTGGACTTCCACAAAGGGTAAAACCAGCTGGAGGAGGAAGAAGCAGACAGAAAAGGAAGCTTGCTGCCAGCCTGGCTGAGGGTCAGTGTGACAACGCATCTGAAAGCAGGGAGTAACAGGCAAATTCACTGCTTGAAATCCCCTCACAACTTCAACTTGGGGCCAGGAAAAGGCCCCGTGGGAGGAAGGCAAAGGCTAGCTGAATCATACAATCCTAGAATCATTCACATTGGAAAAAAAATCCTTGGGAACATCGGGTCCAACCATCAGTCCTACTCGACAAAGGTCACCACCAATTCTTATCTCCCAATTCCACATCCAAGCAATCTTTAAACACCTCCAGGGATGGTGACTCAACCCCATCCCCGGACAGCCTGTTCCAATGTCTGGTGACTCCGTGAAAAATATTCTCCTGATGTCCAGCCTCATCCTCCCTGAGAGCCGTTTGGAACCCTTCCCTCTTGTTCTGTTGCTAATCACCTGTGAGAAAAGACCAGCACCAACCTCTCTACAATGTCCTTTCAGCGATGAGGTCTCCCCTTAGCCTCTGCTGCTCCAAACCAAACAGTCACTGAAGCTTGATTTCCTTCCATTGCTCTCCTCTACCCATAGTGCTCCAGACTTGATTTACAATGTATTGGAAGTCTCACTGTTCTATTTACAAACGAACACATTCCTTGCAGGCTCTGGACCACAACTATTTCCATAACTATTTGCTTTCAAGTAGAAATGATCCTTTTAACATGGTGACTCACCAATGCCTGTTGTGGAGTGTTACCCATGAGCTCGGGCAATGGAATTTGCCCAAGCTCGCCTTGGGTATTGTAATTCCAAGACATTTTGAGCTGGCATAGAGATGAGGACAATGTAGAAAGTAAAAGTAGATGATGAGGCCATGGAGACAGCAGAACTGCCTTCCTCAGGCCTGGTTTATGCCTTTTTTTTTGTCTGAGAGAACTCTGTCATTTGATTCTCCTGAAAAATCACTTTCTATAGCTGCCAACCATGGCCTGACAAAGCAGGTGGAATCAAACCTGAGTGACCCACATTTCCAAATCGTGAAGTTTAAAGGCTAAAATGTCAAACATCATGTTAATCAGTTTTAATTTAAATGTGTTTTCAGTCATAGAATCCTAGAATGGCCTGGGTTGAAAGGGACCTCCAAAGGTCATATATTCCAACCCCTCTGCAGTAAGCAGGGACAGCCTCAACTAAAGCAGGTTGCCCAGGGCCTTGTCCTGCCTTACCTTGAAGATTTCCAGGGGGGGGTCCTCAACTGCCTCCTTGGGCCACCTGTTCCAACGTTCAACCCCCTGTCATAAACCAGTTTGATTTTGAGTTGATGTGTGAGCATCAGTTTTCATATTTATGACTGAATTACAGGCACTGAATTAAACAAATGATACAGAACCATGAATGAATTCTATGTTTGTGGAGTCTTCAGCTTTCAGAAATAGAAAAATAAATGTTTGCATCTGATGATTAAGTTTTAACTTGTTAGCGTAACTATGTCTCTAATTTTCTGTGCTCAGTTAGAATAAGTTAAATGGCAAAGAAGAAATGGTTTTCATGCTGTTAATGTAAAATACTCCATCAGAGTTACTGCATTTACTGGAAAAGCAAAGTGTGCCTTGTATTTTTGTGCTGCGTGATATATGGGAAATGCCTAAGACAAGAATTAAATATACTTTTATTTGTTGCCAGGCTGTGGGTCTCTCTATAAACAAGTCAGAGTGACGGGAGAAAGCGTTGAAAGCACATTATTATAACCTAAAATAATCTGTTAGGATTGTGCTGTCTCGAGGTGCTTCTGGTCTATGTTGAACTGGACAGCCAAAAGACACTAAATCCTCCCTGAAGAGAAGAATGAATGGTTGGCTTCCTACAAGCCATTGAGACCCTGGCAATTAGGGCTTGAAGAAGATGTTAATCAAGAGGCTGTCAGCATAACATGAGAACTCAAGGTCTGTGTGTCCCCTAGTTGAACTATCCTCATTATAGCCTCATTATAACACTAAAAATCACACCCACAGTTCAAATAGCCCCTGACCTGCGGGAATCTCCCTAATCCTGAGCACATTTAGAAAAATGTAGGTACATTGTTACTTGGATTTGAAGTGAGGAATCATTTACCCTACTTGCATTAGGACAGAAGCTGTAATCACCAGTAGGAACTTGATAATTAATGAATACATTCATGATGCTAATTTGCACTGTATAAATGAATGAATGCTTCCCAAGTTCGGGGATTTCACTCTGGGGATGACTTCCATGCCTGTTCCATGCACCATTTGTTTTTTACGATCTGAGAATTTTAAACATCATGTGAACTGTATGTTGTCTCAGCTAACACCATAATAGGATAAAGCATTGTCGGAGGGTATGTTTTTACCCCAAATTAATACTTCAGTGGCTACATTTTCCACAGGTAAGGTAGGCTCTTTCTATGACCAAGTGACTTGCCTTTTGGGCGGGGGGAAGGCTGTGGATGTTATCTACTTGGACTTCGCAAAGGCTTTTTACAGTCTCCCACAGCATTCTTCTGGAGAAGCTGGTGAATCATGGTATCAATAAATGTGCTCTTTACTGGGTTAAAAACTGGCTGCCTGGCCGTTCCCAGAGAGTTGTGATTAATGGGGTGAAATCCAGCTGGCTGCTGGTGACCGGTGGTGTCCCTCAGGGCTCAGTGCTTGGGCCAGTCTTATTTAGTATCTTTATTGATGAACTCATCTCGAGTACTGTGCTCAGTTTTGGGCCCCTCATTATAGGAAAGACAGCGAGACGTTGCAATGTGTCCAGAAGAGAGCTCCCAAACCTGTGTAGGGTTTAGAGAACCTGGTGAAGCTGGTGCTTCAAGACAGGCTAGAGTGGCAGGCATGTAGGGAGATATTTTGTGGTTTTCCATCTATCAGGTATTTAGGGTTTTTGGTGGTGTGGGTATGACGAACTTGGTGGTCTAGGAAGTCCTTTCCAACCATGACTATCCTGTGATTCAGTGATTTTCTTTTATGTGTCTACATTGTTACATCTATGTTGTATTCCCAGATGATTCACTGAATATGGAAATTTTGCCAGTAGATGAAGTATCTGACAGAACACACAGAAACATTTAACTTTTGGAAAGGTAGTAGTTTCCAAAAACTCCTTTATAGTTCTTCCAGACTACCATGACTCAGTGTTAAAAATATTAAACTGAAATAAACTAAAAACATCAACAACCTGGGTGTTGCCTAAACATCATGCTTCCCTTGACACAAAAGCAATTGCCTTCATCTGCACCATTTCCTCTGGTTATTACTAGCTGTCCAAAGCTTGGAGGCAGCTCTGCAAATCACAGTCCTATGTTTTGCAGTTGGATAGATCCCACTGAAAGCTGATAAAAGATGCTTATGTTTTTTCCTGTTAAACTTGCAGTGCTGCCAACCTCAAACTTAAACAAAACAAGAATGTGGTCCCCATAGCCTTAACATTGTGTAAAAATCATGAAGAAAAAAAAAGGTGGGTTATCCATATCTGACTTGGGAGTTTTCAACTCCAAAACAATAATCATTTCACATTCTTCTTGCTTTGCCTGCAGTGAAAAAGACAAGAAGCTTTTCCTGTAATGCTAGGGGAGGAAAAGGAAAGTTTTAGCTTTCTGCCAGCCAGACTCTTGAGGCTTTAAGAAACAACATAGCTATTGAGACTTGTGATGAAATTGTGAGGGCCAGCAATACCTCAATCAAGTTTGTTCTTAATTTCCATTGAAGTAGAAAGGAAAACTGTCAAAACCACACTTGCATGCAAAATGTGATAAACGAGCAGGAAACAGTCCTGCCCAGTCAGCTTTTTCCCTGGAATGAAAGACAAACCTCTTGTAAAAGGTCTGCTCAAAGTTCCAACAACATCAAAGTGCAAAGCTGCTCTTGCTGCCTCCAGTGTTCATGTAGCATACAGGCTTAGGGGGTTGTTTAAAGGAAGAGAGGGTACTCTGCTCCCAGACTGAAAAGCGGGTGTTCTTGATAAACCTGTAGCTTGAAAGAGGCTGAATGACACAGACAAGTGTTTTCACCATTGCATTTTTACCAAGGTCAACTTGTGCTACTGGTTTTGCTGTGAAATATCTGAAAGTTACACTGAATACCGTGTTTCTGCTTAAGAGAAGCTGGAATTGTCTGTCTAAATCAAATGTTTAATAGAAGTTGCAGTCAGCAAAGTAAATTAAGTTTTTGCAATTTATTCAAGAAAATGAGTTTATTGGGTAAGGAGTACAGACCCAAGAGGATGAGGTAAGTTCAAACAGTGTAGGTTTACAGGTAAATACAGCACCGTGATGAACAGCATAGAAAGCTGCACATGCTTTAGCTTGAGAACATTATGGCAGTTCTAGTGCCAAATCATAGAACCATTAAATCATTTAGGATGGGAAAGACTTTTAAGATCACTGAGTCCAACTATTAACCTAACTCTACCAAGCCCACTGTTAAATCATGTGCTTGGGCACCATATCTACACAACTTTTAAACACATCCAGAGACAGTGTTTCAACCACTTCCCTGGGCAGCCTGATCCAAGGCCTGGTGACCCTTTCAATAAAGATTTTTTTTCCTAATGTTCTAATGTTCCTAAACTTCCCCTGTCTCAACTTTTGCTGCTATTCTTTTGAAAGTGACTATCTTGTATTTTAGGCCACTTATTCTGAGGTCAAGATGGTAGCCAAGCACTTCTGTAGCTCATACTGTGATGAGATTGTGGAACCCCTTGCATACTGGGGTTGACAGTAAAGGCCATTTACAGTATCTTCCCTAGCCTGGGTGCTCGTGATGCTGCAGAGACACACAAGGTGTGATGTGATTTGCCAGGTTGCTCTGGGGAGTGGCTTCACATGCTTATGGTCAGGCTTAAGGCTCTGCAACAGAGCAGCAGTCGTTGCAAAGACTAATTGCTAACCCTGTGTTGCAGCACCAGTGTTGCAGATCTCAGACTTATTAGCTGCTTGTTTTTTATTGTCCTACTAACAGAAGTGCTATCTGTCCTATACTGCTGCTGTAGGGCTCAGCCAGGACTAGGGCCTCTATTGTGCTGTGTTTTCTCTGTGTATGCTGCCAAGCCATATGCTACTCATTCATGGGATCGGTTTCAGTCCTAAGCTCTGCAGGGCAGTGCTGATCTTACACTTTGATACCTGGTGATAAACAAAGGAGCAGAAGCCCTTTTTTGTTTTATTTTTTGTTTTTATTCAACTCCTAACTGGTTTCAGGGAGTCATACAAGTGATTAATCTGCTTTTTGTGTATTGTAAGTCCTATTCTCTAGGCAAATGAAAACTCATTTGATGACAGTGCTCTTACACTGAACTGAGATAAAATGTGCAGAATGTCCACTGTTCCTGCTTCTCTCTGAATCTGAGGTGCTTACCCAACTCCCAAAAGCTCAACATTTTAAGAGAATGTTTCATTCTCATAAATCTCTACACTTGGGGATCACCCAGTCCAACAAAGAAGATTTCACAGGCTGAGGCAAAGCTATCCTCCCACTGTAAACCATTTTCCAAAGCAGCAAATACTTTTATCTCAGTGTCAGAAGCACAGCTCCAACCAGACACCAAGACGGAGTTAAGGAAGGTAGAAGTTGCTGAGGGGGAAGGAAAGGGGGAGGTGGTGAGGGTTGAAGCTTTTTAAACTTTTCAGTCTCAAACATTTCTGCAGAAAACAGACAAATTGAATGGACAGGTTCTGCTCAGCTTTTAAAGCAAGCGGTGATGGTGTGGATTTCTGTTAAGCTGAAACAGGAAGAAGACAAAATGTCTGTAATTCTGCTAACACTTTGGATTTGATGGGTTTTGTCCTTAGTAGTTAGCATGGGAGAAATTGAAATGGGATTTTGCAGTCCTGATACAGTGATGATTGCAAACATATCCCAGCACCGGATTTCAGGTCAAACCAGATTATGGAAATTAAAGAAAAAAGAATAAGCTAAGAAACACAGAACAAAACAGAACAATTAAAATTATATCTCATTTGGGAAAAGCCTTTGTGCTAGTTTTATTTATTACTCTCAGGGTCAAAAGCAACATCCAGTAATCTATTATAAAGGTAAGGAGTCTGTTAACAAAAAAAAAAAAAAGGTAAAGAAAGCATTTAATAAATCCAAAACCAGTGGGCCAGAGTCTTTTTGGCCTCTGACTGCCACCTGTCCTCCCTCCTTCTCCCAGTATGGGAGAAACCTGCTGCACTGTGCTCCCAACAGCATGAAAACCAAATCTGTTGAGGGAGAAAAGGAGGAAAAAAGAAGATACGGAAAATGAACTGTCCACCACTCTAGTGGTGGACTCTATATCTAGTCCTGCTCTTCATTTTATGTCATATCTCTAGGAAAACACAGTTATCATCTGCCCTGGAGACTTTGGCTTTGTAACTAAGCTAATGTGAGAATCAAGAGAGACAGAAAAATAGCTGTCATACTGGCATCTTTAAGCTAGATAATACGATGAAGCAACTAAGAATGAATATATAAACAAATCAAGACACAATGTAGCCCTAAAATTAATTTGGTATTTAATACTAAGAAGACTGTGGCCAGCAGGTAAGGGAATGTTCTCCTCCCCCTCTAATCTGCACTGGTGAGGCCACATCTGGAATACTGTGTCCATTTCTCTCCAGTTCAAGAATCACAGGGAGCTACTGGAGTCCACCACAGACACCAAGATAGTCAGGAGCTGGAGCATCTTTCTTATGAGGAGAGGCTGAGAAAGCTGGGCCTGTTCAGCCTGGAGAGGAGACTCAGGGGAGCTCTAATGATGGGACCAGGCCCTTCTAGGGATGGTTCCTGATGATAGGCCAAGGGGTGATGGCTGTAAACTGTGACACAAGAGATTCAGTTTGAACATAAGGAAAAACCTTCTTATGGAGAGGGTAATAGACCCCTGGCACAGGCTGCCCAGAGAGGTTGTGGAGTTTCTTGCTCTGGAGACATTCAAATACCATCTGGATGTGTTCCTGTGGGATCTGCTCTAGGAGAACCTGCTCTGACAGGGGCCTGAACTACATGTTTTCCAGATGTCCCTTTCAGTCCCCACCAGTCTATAATCCTATGATGCTGATTATACAGTTACAGATGTAACGTAGATTTAAACACAGAGGTACTGAGGTAAAGCCAGGCCATGGATCAGGAAGTTTCCTGGGTGGGAGAAGCCCTCACACTTGTTGGTACTGGCTGATGAGCTTTATCTGCTTCAGGCAAAGCTGAGCTGTCTCCTGTTGAAATCAGGGTTCTATATGCCTTTGCCATTGCTCCACGCTGACAGGATGTATAGCCTAGCCACATTTATTTCCTTCTTCCTTCTCCAACCCTGCAGTGATAGCAAATTGTTAATTCATTTCTAAGGGTAATCTAAAGGCTCCTAAATGCCTTGTAGTAATTCAGGGAGATATCTGGCCTATACAAGCCTCATGGAATCCTGGTGGGCACCCAAAAGATTGAGATTCTGAGCTTGATTTAAAATTCTTCAGAAAACTGATATGACAGGGATCCACATCTCCACATCTTGCCTCTCAGCTGAGGCTGTTACCTAGGGAAAAGCTCTTCTAGACTTCAGTTTAAATTAAATAGAATTAAATAGATTTTCTGAAGGGCTCACAAAGTCCCACTGTACCTTTACCTGCACTGTGCACACATGGGCAGAATTCAGAGTAGTGTACAGTTGTGCTGAAATCACAAGGACTCCAAGATCTCCAAGTGGATTAGATGAGGAATGAAGAGGTGCCTTATAAAACAAAAACATCACATTTGTCAAAGTCTGTCATCTGACTGAAAAGCTTTTCTCACTGTTCTGCTCTCAAAAAGCGAGAAATGCATGGACATCTGATGCGCCAAGCCATGGAATCCATACTGTCCAGTACATATTAGCATCCTTCTCCTCCCGGTGACTGAGGGCAGGGACCCCCTAACACTGGCTAGCAATGGAGATGGTATCATCAGGAGGTTCATACCTGACTAATGCAACCTCCCTTCAGGTAAGATGTTCTCATGACTCATGTACTCTGGACCACAGGGCAGAAGTCAGTTGCTTGTCCTACTTCCTCATGATTTCTCAACGGTCAAGCAGAAAATGCCACATGTTCCATGCTCCATCTTTTCTGTGGCTGCTCTCCAAGCGGTGGAGTGTTCATTTTCTATGTCTGTTTTTCTTCTCTCTCTCAATATAGTGGGATTTGGTTTCTGTGGCATTGGAAGCACAGCACAGCAGGTTTTACCCATACTAGGAGAAGGAGAGAGGAAAAGCAGTGAATTGGGGCAAAAAGGCTCTAGTCCATGGTTTTTCCTTCTTTTAAAGCTTTTACTTTACTTTTCTGTTAATAAACTCCTTATCTTTATGGTGAGTTGCTGGATTTTGCTTTCAAACCTGAGAGTAATGAATGAAAACCGGCACACTGGACAAAGCAATTCTGAGCATCCCATGTGCTGCAGGTGCTAGTTGTGTGCAGTTCAGACTAGTTCTGGGCAATCTGAGAGCCAAACCCTGCCCTGTGCACTGTCACAGTGACACTCATGTATCAGAAGTAATGTGGCTGTAACTAACCAGTATAACCATGCTCACTGTCACTATACACAGCCCAAAAGAAAGTTGGATTCCTAATGTTCTTCCTTGAACAGATTTCTATGGTACCTGCCCTCATTTGAGCTTTAACAGTACATTTTTGACTACAGACACCAAAAATAGTCCCTGTGCTAACTAAGAATAAAACCAAACTGTGACAGAAAACAATAAAGGCAAGGAAGTGGGAAAGCATTTTTACATAGCCAGCAGCTTCTCTGGCACCATTCCTAGCTACAAAGAGGGTTATTAGTGAGCCCAGAATTATATAAACAGCTTCCTCTGCCAGCCAGTATCCACCAGAATCACCATTTACTTGCCAATTCAAGTCAGCAAAACCCACCTTTTCGTCAGCCTGGCACAGAGATTGGCAGAGATTTTGAAAAGTGGGATTAAGAGCAGAAAAATGACTCTTTCTCAACAGTTCAGTGCCCTAATTTCACAAACTCATTGCTATTTTTGCTTTCTTCATTGACAAAAACATTGTGGTTATTCCTGCTCACCAGCTATGGGGCGGGGGCTGCATTTTTCTCTGCAAAATGTTTCATCATCAGAATCACCCACTGACTCCAAGACACTGAATCTTTGCTACTGAACATGATGTCCCAGAAAGACATAACCAGATAGAGTTTTGGGCTGTGGTAATACTGGTTACAGTCAAGAACATCACGGCAAGTCTGATCTGACGTTTGAACAGTCCTGCACACTTTGCCATGAATTTAAATAATATAACATAGCTAATCATAAACTGTGAGGATGTGCAAAGAGGGGCTGGTGGCTGCAATGTGAAGATGAGCGTAAGGGAGCTTGGTCTCTGGAGCACTCAGGCACAGCAGGAAGCCCCAGTTCAGTAAATCCTCCAAGACTGCATTACTTGGAAAAAGTGACCAGTCCTGTGGAGCAGTTGTTGCGTGACTTGGGTTACACAAGTGCTTCAGTGTTTTCCTGGACAGGGGCTCTAATCTCTCAGTAATGTTTCTCTCCATTTAAAATGGCACTAATTGTTGCTCCATTAGAAAGGGAAATAACTAGTCAGGATTACAGAAAAGAGGGGGTTTGTGACATAAGTCTCTGTTTCTCTTTCTTTTGAGTTATTTTCTGTGGTACTTATGTGGAATAGTATCTTGGGATCACATAATCCCAGAATTATTGATGCTGGAAAAGCCCTCTGAGCTCATCCAGCCCAGCCCATGACTTAACATCACCCCATCAGCCAGACCAGGGCATTAAGGGCCACAGGCAGTTTGTCCCTCAACACCTCCAGGCGTGGGGACTCCCCCACTGCCCTGGGCAGTCCATTCCAGGGTCTGATCACCCCTTCCATGAGGAAGAGCTTCCTAACATCCAACCTAACCCTCCCTTCGCAGCTTCAGGCTTGTCCCATACACAGCCGTGGCCTTGAGGCACAGTCATAAGAACACTCATGAGGAGGCAATGAGACAGTGATGTCTTCAGCCAAAGCTAGCACATCCATTGTCTAAAGCTAAAATTACCTGTGGGAGTGAAGGCCTCCCGAGGAAATCTGTTGATACAAGGATGTCTCGAATGGCTTAGAGCCCCGAAACACCCATCAGAAAGTGCTTGTGCCTCTACTACACATATTGCTTTGACTACAGATTCATGTTTCATACACACACACACACGCACACACACACACAGGAGTACACACATTAAAAAATATAAACACCAGTCAGTTACAGACTGAAGCAGGCAGGAGAGCAAGCAAGACAGCAAGAAAGCCAGCAAGCAAGACAGCAAGAAAGCCAGCAAGGAAGCAAGAGGAGCCGTAAAGGCTATACCCCAGAATCTGACCCAAAGACTGAAAGGGGG
>VZRI01012105.1:322749-335812 GCA_013397515.1 Upupa epops | reverse complement strand
AGAAGCCAGCTACTGTCACTTCCTTGTCCTCTTTCCCTTCTCCCTATGACATGGACCCAACTGTCCAGACTTAAGTAAACCCCTGTACCTCATCGCTTTTGGTTTGTATTTTAGCTAACCTGCCTCAAGTTTCTTTGCCCTCCTCACTTCAATGAGTCATACTGTGATGGTGGCTGCAAGTTATATGTAGTTAATTTGTGTATCACATTTGAAAATTAATAGTTAGAGATTATTGGTTTTAATTGTTCTATTGGTTGATCAAAGCACATAGAAAAGATCGTAGAATCGTTGAGGTTGAAAGAGACTTCCAAGATCATCAAGTCCAACTGTCAGATCTTGTGTAGAAATAACCCAACATAAACATAAGTTGTCGCATACTCAGTGTTAAGGTCTTTGCAAACTCAATTTTCCATGTAAAATTCCATAGTCCAGCATTAAGTTGAGAGGATTATTTAAAAGTACAAATAACGTTTAAAAAATACAAATAAAATACAAATAAAATACAAATATAAAGAAGCCATGGGGCTGTGATGTCATTTGACCTGGCCACACATCAGTGTGTAACAACAGGGCTGGTCTGGGTGGATTATCTGTCTGCTCACCCCCAGGAGCTGCGGGAAGATCTGGGCTGAGCAGCCCCTTAATTAGTCTGACTGTTACTGGTTATTGTGCTCTAACACAGCTGTGATTGGGGCTTGTCAGCTCAAAAGGCTCCACAGAACTGTTGCTCTTTATCCAGGTTGAGCAATCAGCCTGACAGCCGAGCTGAATATCATTAATATATTTTGTCACCGCTGTTATGATAGAGAGCTGTAGAGTAAATGTTATGCTTGGCCTGATAAGTTTTCATGACAGTTTTGCAAGGTTAATTTAGGCCTGTAGCCACAATGAATTAAGCAGTGCTGGAGAGGAGCCTCCTCTTTCTCTGAAGCTTCTCCTCTGTCGGGGTCATCTCGTTATCTCTGCCAGCAGGTTGCTGTTGTCTCCTGTGATGTAACACAACTTTGACAGCTGAATCCTTGACCAAGGAATGTCTCTCCAAACCTAGCAAAGGTGTGATAGAAGTGGCCTGTTTCTTCTGTACAAATATAAGGATAAAATAGCTGCAATATTATTTGCTTCTTCAACAGGCTGCATCCTGGTTTCTTACAGATGTAGTAAATAATCTCCCTATACTAAGTATTATACTTTAATAATCAGTGCAGTTGTGATGTTGCAGCAGATGCCTGTAGCTTGGCTCCATCTGTCATACACCATACGTCACTGGAAGGTTCTTTCCTTCCTCAGGAGTTTAAAATCCAAGGACTGTCTTGGATTAACCTAATCAGAATGAAATACCTTGAGCAGCCTCACAACTGTATTGTTTCAAGAACATGTACATAGGCAGTAGAGCAATGCAGGATTAGTATTGGCTGCTTCGTGTTTGTAAAGCAATCAAAGGCTGCTGGCTGCCAGTGAAAGAGGACTTTGTTTCCTTGGTTTTGCTGTAACCATGTTGTTGTGTTAACCTTGCTGCTGGGAGCGCAGGTAGTAAAGTACAGAGATCATCAAGGGGATTATATGTCACACACAGCAGTGCCAACAAAAGCCCCTCCTCCTTCACAGATTGCAGAGCAGTGGATGCTCGACTCTTCTCACAAGTAACCAGTGATGGGACAAGAGGAGATGGCTGCAAATTGTGGCAGGAGAGGTTTACATCAGACATTAGGAAAAATCTTTCTATGGAAAGGGTCACCAGGCCTTGGAACAGGCTGCCCAGAGAAGGGGTTGAGTGACCAACCCTGGCTGTGTTTAACAGTTATGCAGATCTGGAGCTTAGGGATGCATTTAAAGTTTGCTAAGATGTGGTCTAGTGATGGACTTTGTAGAGTAGCGTTATTGATTGGACTTGATGATCTGAAAGGTCTTTTCCAAACTAAAAGATTCTATGATTTTTCTGTCTGTGAACATGTGCAGTCGGCTGAGGTTCAGGGTGTTCAGGACTGGGGTAAATACCGTATCTTTTACAGTGCTCTGTGCAACACTGAAAAGAGTTGTGTATTCACAGGATGGGCTTCACCAACACCAGACTCACCTAGCTCATTTTCTTGTCCATAGCTGCAGGAATAAGTCACCAGAAGGCAGACAGTGTGCAACAGCCCTCGTCCAAGCAGCAGAATCTGGTTAAACAGATTATCTGGGTGCAGCAGCATTACACCATCTTTCACTGGCATCTTTTTCAGGTGTGTGCAGTGGCAGCTGTAGCTGAATTTTGCTCTGCGCTGTAATATATACATTGAAAAGGGTTAGCAGGCAGATGCTTACCTGGTATAAATTGATGTGGCTTCATTAACTTGAGACCATGCTGATTTAGAGCCACAGAGGAGCTGGCTCTGCGAAGCAGTCAGATTTATAAATGACTGCATAATCTACTAGAAAGTCAAGTCAGGCCAACCTCTGTGCTATGACATTTATTCTAAAACTCACTTTAATAAGGTAATATTTTCTTCCAGTTCTATAAATGCAAATCAGCTGAACTGCACTTCACATAGTTTCTCATTTAATTAGAAACTCTTACTTCGACTATACTGCAGCTGCAGGTGAAAGTGAATTATTCCAACAATTTTTCATTTTAATTATCTTGATTAGCTTTTCCTTCTTTGCAGTTTTATTGTATCTCGTTTCAGAAATGTCCGTTAATTTAAGACAATAAATAAACTTTTATTTAGCAAGCTGGGGGACCTAGAGGATGTAATGCAAAGAAGATTTGACTCATTAAGCATTAATGTTACTAATATTCCTACACTAATTATTCATTAAGTTGATTGTCTTTACCTGAAAAGTAGGTTTGTCTTCTCTTGTGGATCATCACATTTTATTTGCATATGCCACCAGGAAAAGATGGAAATAGCAAGGCTTACAGAAGTTAATGCTAAAATACTTTGGAGGACATAAGGCACTTAATGACTTTGCTCACCACTAGATGTGTTTAAGGGTTCTCAGTTGTTTTTTAGCTGCAAAATTCTAAGCAGGTCCTTTCATTTTCTTCTGGGGTAAGTGATATCTGTTCCTTCAGAGTTTCTTTATTTCTGACAAAAAGAAGCATCTACAAAAGGAGGGAAAAGTCAGCAAAAAATCCATGTCATCTCTTTTCCTTTCCAACCTCATGAAAATCCTGTCCTGGACAGCGTTTCTAATATTTTTATTTTAAACACCCCAAACCCTGCCCTTCTAACAGTCTCTTAGCTGTTAGAGTGCCTGGAGATGCCTGAATTTCACAAATACTTTTCCTGTTTGGCTGCAAAGCACTCAGTGTAACTGCAGAGCAGAAGTGTCTCTACCATGAGACAATTTGACGGCACCCACCACTCTCATGAATGTTTTGAAAGAACACTGAATTCTCCATAGCTCTTCCATGGGAAATACACTGATTTCTACCTTTCTGGGCATGTTTCCCTGTAAAACACCTAGAATTGGCACTAGGAAACATAGCTTAGTGGACTTGGTGGCATTGGATGGACAGAGTTGATGATCTTAGGGGTCCTGATGATTCTGTGATTCTGTCCTGGTGGATATGTAGTGATGGATCTTCAACTGCCTTATTCCCAGCTATCAGAAATGCAGAGATGGCTCTGTCCTAGATATTTCCATCTAACTGTTCTGCTACAGTTTGTGTCATCCTGGGACAAGGGTTTGCTCTTACGCCTTGTGTAGGGAAGGTTATCATTTGTTCCCAGTTATTTCCCATTTTTAGGGATTTCACCCTGGAAAGGATCAAGTTTTACAACGGTTTTTGCGGTTTGACTCACATCAGATGAAAACTGTTTTTTTAAAGGTAAGACTGACATCTGAAGTTGGTCAATTATCAGGAGCAAAGAGTGGCACAATGTTTTCTGTGAGACCATGGAACTGCTGGAACAATTTCTGGTGTCTGTGATAGAAGGTCTTTAAGCATTGAGAGTCTTGCTAGATTATCTGTATCTGAAATGATATGCCATGAGTGACAAGTCCTTGGCCTCCGGTGAAACTTCATATCAGAGCTGCTACGGATGTGTTTATTGCTTTTTGCACAATTTTATGCTGTCATGCGTTTGAAATTGAGGTTTGTGGCTTTCAATAGACCAAGGGTGAATCAAAATTGTACTTTCACACAGTGTTGTGTAAAGTCCTGTTCACATGTGGTGCTGCTTATTCAGTCAGGTAAACAGCTGAGATCAAACATAGATTTACTTGGAATGCTTTCCATTCTTGTTCTGTAGCACTGGATCTTTGGGACTTCAGATTTGTTCTCAGTACAAGATCTGGACTACCAGATGAGAGTATCAGAACTCTAAGGAACATTAAGCTAGCTATGGCAGGTGTGCATGAGGGACTACTGGCACTTTCCAGGCCCAAAGTGAGACAATCAAGATGCAGGAGGAGAATGTGACCCAGCTGGAGGAATATCTCTTGAAGACAAAAAGAAATCCTGAACCAACAATTTATAATAAGAAAAAGGGTGTCTGTCTCTGTGTAAAACTGTAAGAGATATGCAACATTCACAGAACAATTTCTGTTTGGTAGCTGAGATGCTTTTGTCTTTGATTTATCATGACTTTTCCCACAGTACCAAAGATCCCATAAATGCCTGATAACCACATTTTATAAAATGCTTTCCTTTACCTTTCTCTTTCTATAAAGCAAGGTAAAGAGCATGTCTGATAATTAATGGAACTCTGACACGCTGTCCTGAGCTAGGAACATTCCAAAAAACAGAAAGGCAGGCAGGTCCCGAGGGGTCTCAGATAGAATCTATCTAAAACAGCGTGGGGAAACACAAGGGTTTATTAAAGCTATATCCAAGCACAGAAAAGCAGAAAAGTCCCCAGCGGGTGACACAAACAAAACAGAAACTCAGTCACAATGCCATTACACGCATTCTGAGAAAAAGAAATGGACAAAGAATTCCGTAACTGTCTTCAGGTCAGGTCCCCTGGGGAGAGGGACACACGCAGCACAGTACAGCAGCAGCAACAACAGGGGAGACCCACCCCTAGGATGCTTCAAACCCCAATTTCCTGACATTCTGCCAAAGGTTTAGGAGTTACAATGCCTTGACAGTTCTGCCAAGCTGAAACAGCAGATGCCCTTCTGTACTCCATACTCCTGCTAACTGAAGCATTCGCAGTACCTTTCTCATTGGCAAACTGACAACAGCTTTCCTGCTGTTCCATAAATCAGGATGGCAGCAGCCGCATAGCCTGACTGCATGTTGAGCACACCATGGTGGCAGCAAACCAGCAGGGACTCCTCCCCTCCTTCAGGGTCTTGGGCTTTTGGGGATTATCCTCTCTCTGTTAGCTCACCACTCCGGCGTCTTCAGGCTTGTGATGATCAGCTTGATTCTGTTCCGCTCGACTCTGGGAGGAGCTGGCATTGGTGGTTTCTCTCTCTCTGTACCTGTCCCCTTCACTGTGTGGGGTGGGGGAAGGGCTTTCTGTCAGCCCAGCATGATGCTGCTCATTCTGGCATGGCATGAAGCCACTCATTCCAGCATGGGCCACCATGCCCTGGCCCACTTCCACTGTGCCTGGCTCTGGGCAGGCAGCAGGGACCTCCTTTGCAGCATTCCAGCACTGGCAAATGGGGCAGGCCAGGGCCTCCTGGCTGGAGATTGCCCAGCCACCCCACAGGGCTCCGGCTCCGGGAAGGAAAAGGGCAAAATCCTGAGACTGCTCACATCTGAGTAGCATCTTTTACAGGGGTGCAAGGCAAACAGGAATGCCCCTTGCACCCTCACTCTAAAACTGTCATAAACTCACAGAGGAGGGCCATGAGGATGATCAGAGGGCTAGAGCACCTCTCCTATGAAGCCAGACGGAGAGAGTTGGGGCTGTTCAGTCTGGAGAAGAGGAGGCTCTGAGGTGAGCTTAGTGTGGCCTTCCAGTATCTGAAGGGGGCTACAAAAAAGCTGAGGAGGGGCTTTTTAGGATCTCAGGGAGAGACAGGACTAGGAGGCATGGAGCAAAGCTGGAGATGGGGAGATATGATATGGAGATGATATGAGATATGATATGATATGATATGATATGATATGATATGATATGATATGATATGATATGATATGATATGATATGATGAGGAAGTTCTTCACCGTGAGAGTGGGAAGAGCCTGGAATGGGTTGCCCAGGGAGGTGGTTGGGACCCTGTCCCTGGAGGTGTTTAAGGCAGGGGGGTTGGAACTGGATGGTCTTTCAAGATCCCTTCTGATTCTTGATGATTCTATGATCCTCCCTCAAAGTCACCTCTCCCCACCCTCAGAAACTTTCCTTCCAAGGTCCTGGCATCTTTCGTTTGCCCAAATGGGCCATTAGCTGACATTAGCTTTTCTGAGCAGCAGAGAAGCCATCTGGAATGGAGAATATTCCTGCCTCTCCCACAGTCTAAAGCAAAACAGCTCTTATTTTGCGAACAAAAGGAAAGGTGATACCAAAAGTCTGGCTTTTCCTAACCTAGAATAAACACAGTTTTCAACCTGTGTAAAACGAATTTTCTGTCCATACCAAATCTTTGAACCCTTCTGAACATCCAGTGTTTATGAATCCTACCACTGCCAGATGAACAGAGCCAACCTGAGAAAGCAGCATGTCAGTATTTCACGTTTTTGCCCAGTTTCTGGTACTGCGGGGAACAATCCCAGGCTACTAGTTAGAATTTTCTTTGGTCTCTAAGACCATTTGTTTTCCCAGCTGTTGTTGGAACTAACACACATGAGGTCACTCAATGCTTCAAATACCTGGCCTGGGTGATTGATGCCAAAGTTAGCTGGGACCAAGCTGGCACCTAGTCTCCATTCTTTGAATAATGCATGAGGTAAACGAGTTTCCACAGTGACAATATTTTTGTGCTAGTAGCCTGTCAATATTCACCTCAACCCAAAGCTCATAAGACACGTTTGAGTTGAGCTGTTAAGGATCTGTGATGACAGGCAGTCTGCTGTGGTTTTTCCACAAAATTTCGTACTCTCGAACAGAAGCGTCTTGAGACCACAAAGTATAAACACAGCTGAAGAGAGAGGATCTCAGAGGGGTAGCAATAGAAGAAATGGTGCAAATGGGATAATCTAATGTACAGTAGTGTGAGCAGAAAATAATCTCTACTGTGCGACTCCTTTTTCTCCTGTCTCAGAGTAAGTCAGCTTGCAGAAATGAAATCCTCTAAAGAAAAAATTGACTTTCAGTATCATTGAAGGTGGTAGGAAAGTTTTTAAGGGGTAGGACTGACCCCATTAAGAGCTCTGGGCATGGCTGCCCTTCTCCCTGAAAAGGTGACCCAAAGGCATCTGTTGTAGAGATGGCTCACATTTCCCTGTGAGCAGCTTTCTTGGTTGAAGAAGATTCTCTTCTTGTTCCTTGGGTGTTTGAAGAGCACTGATTCCTCACTTGTTTAGGCTACTGGCTGCTTGAATCGTGTGTCACGTGCAGCTTCTGTCTTTGTATGCAAAGACAGCTTTCTAAAAATATGTCCTTGGTTTCTGTGGAAGGACAGAGAGAACAGTCCTATTTAGAATATTAATTACTGGCTAGTACTCTTTCAACTTCTGTGCTTTTTAGCCCTCTTCTTTTTGACTTTGTTACTGATCTCTCTTTTCATCTCTTTCTTCACAGCCTTCATCACTGTAGTGAGAAGGTGTCTGGAAGGAGCATGCCTGGACCATTTTTGCTACACGTGCCTGTGGAAGAGGGCTGGCAGCCCCATCTTCTCTTCAACTCTCTTCACCCTCATCTGATAGGTTCTTGTCTTCAACCAATTGCTCACTGAGAAGGTAAGAGCAGGGCTCAGGACAAGCACATTTCTCACACAGAGCTCTCTTCTCACTTTCGTATATGACCTGGTTTTGTATAATGAATTATTTCTGGAGCAGCTTTTTCAGCTGATTCCAGTCATGAAAGATCTCGCTGCACTGGGAGCTTTATTTGCTGTTGGCTATCACTTAAATATCTGCTAGATTTATTTCTCACTGTAGGTTTTACTGATTCATATTCCTCATAGTTTCCTAAGACTTTTCCTTTGCATGTTGTGTTAGATATTAGCTGTAGCTTCTTAGAGAAGACCAGGAATATGTCACGGGTATGTTTGGCTCCACCCGTCCAGGGGAATTCTCTTCTGTGGTCGATGTGGGATTAGTTCTGTGCTGAAGCATCTCAGCCTGGCGTTAATTTGTTACTGAAGGAAGGAAAACTCAACTCATTCATACTCCTGCTTTCGGGAAGACCATATGTGATAGGTTGGATCCATCCAGCTATAAATATGAACAGCTGCCAAATGTCAGGTTTAGAGCTGCTCAGCAGAGCTGGCCAAGGCAGCAATTACTTGTCTCTTAGCTCGTGCTGCACATTGACTGTGGATACATTAGCTGCAGTGGAGATTACTTAGAGGCTCAGTAGCTTAAAAGCAGAAATCACTTACATTCATATTGGATATTATTAGGGATTCAGGAGAGTTGGCCATAAAAACACTTAAGCTTCCTGTAACAAAGGGCCTCCTAGCCAAGCAAGTAAAATGTTAATGAGACAGCCAGCACTCATTTTCGGGTCTGTAGCCTTTCCTTCCAAGGTTTTGCTGCTTCATACTGAGGTTCATTAGAGTGGAAATGGTCGACTTTTAAAAAAGAAACACAGTCTAAATTGCTAGGGTGTAGAATTTCCTTTCAGATCATAATTATAGGTGATCAACCGAGTGTGTAATTAGTAAGTTGGGTGAAGAATATTTCCAGAACAATCAGCAGCAATTTCCTCCCTGCTGTTCCTTTCTCTGTTCTTGAGGACTTTTACTCCGCTTGGGGAGGTGAGGCTTTTTTTTTTTAAACCTAGAAAACACAAATATGAAAACTTAACATCAGAAGAGAATGACACTGTGAATAATAAAATAAAACAAATCCCTGTAACAGATTATTCATGGTAATATACTTTACTGGTTTTCCCTGTGTTTCCAGCTCTTGAGCACAGGTAGTGGGGCAGAGATAGGCTCATTTCTAGCCTCACCTGACAAACCTGTGGGACTCCTGCCTGGATTTGCAATTGCACAGCAAAAAGAAAAAAAAAAAAAGAAAAGTGAGAAGCTGTCATTGTCTTCAAATATAATAGGAATGCCCAGGCTGTTTCTCAGTGCTGTGAATAATTCATGGAATAATTCAATGAATCTGTCCAGCATGGTTAAAAATAGCTGGGTAAACTGAGTGCTTTTGACCTTAAGAAACAATCTGTCTCCAGTATAAAATAAATAAATGAAAAGCCATAGAAAAATCCTGTGGAAGCAAAGATGTCATTCCATAAAGATATGTTTGGTATTGTACCCTGGAATGAAATATGGCTCATCTCTTCCCTTTCAAAAAGAAACTTTCATCTATCTTCTTAGCACAGCTGTTTGGTTAAAAAGATGAATGCTTATCATAATTTGAATGGCTCAATGCTTTTAGTCAGCTCTCCCTGTCCCCAAGCTAACAGGCATTTGCCGGACATGGCTTTGCGGTGTCCCTAACTGTCTCCTTCAGTGGACAAGTGTCTAGGAATGACAGTCCTTACATCTGGTGACTTCACTAGAAGGCTTTTCATGGCACTTGCTATTGCTTCTGTAGAATGGGAATATCTTGCCTTGTCATAAAGCTTGGATGTGTGCAGTCAGTCTCAGCTTTCCAATCTTAATGTAATCCTGAGCTGCCATTCAACGTTACCAGATCTCCCACAACAAGCTCTTACCAGCCCTGTGGTTTGTGGAAGCTGAAGTTATGTGGCCCTACCTAATGTGCCTTGTGTAGTGCACAGAAGCAGGTTAAAAAACTGCCCTGGTCTTGCATTACCAGCCGCTGGTCTCCAGAACTGAATGATGCAGCACCTTCAAATGGCTCGTTTTAAACAATCTTTACAAGAGAAACCCTCAGCCTTAATTAACAGATTGTTAATATCATCTAGATGAGAATGCATCCCCCTAAAAACTATTTTTAAACACAGGCATAGCTTCTGGAAACAGCATTCTGGTGTTCTAATCAATGCTGAACAGTAGAAAGTGAATTGAAGAGGAATTCTCTAGATCTTACATTTCTGAGCTGATACAATGGTCAAACCAAGAATTAGCAGTGCTGATACAGGGAACAGCAAATAAAATTGCCCTGTGTGACTCTGCAGATGTTTACAGTTGACTGCATAGGCCCTTGTACGGGTTACAGCAATGCAGCCAGAGTTCTCCGGCTCCCAACATATACAGAGTACGCAGTGCTTGGGTCAGCCAATGGTTCTGAACAACCGTAATCACAGTATCACAGTAATGATGAGGCTGGAAAAGACTTAAAGATCATCCAGTCCAGCCTAAAACCAACCAAGTAACCCTAAACATGATGGGTTTCTTCTAATGCTTTGAAATAGGGAGAAAAAAGTGGTTTGGGCTTGTCTGCAACCACACGGTCCAACTGTGAATGTAAACATGCTGCACTGGGAGGACATCCTTTTCCCAGTCAGAATTTCTTTCCAAAATGCAGTCTTTCCCTACAGAAGCATTTCTGGGACGTTCATTGAAGTTCAGTAGAATCTCAAAGTGTAGGCTTGGCTGTGGTGGGGACAGCGATGCTTTCTGTGTAGATGCTTGGACTCAACATTTCAAATGCTTCCAGCACAATTTTAGTCTTCTGAAGAGAAGATAAGAATTTCTCCTGGTGAGGGAACTCTTTGACGGGGGAAGTTGGGACAGGGAAGAGGGAATAGATGTGCTTTGGTCATCTGCTCTAATCTTTTGTATTTTGATGTGAGGTTTTTTAGCATGATGCAAGCAGATGAGGAGAGCTGTGTGTCCACCCTGTGGGGTTTGAGAGCAAGAGATGTGGAATGTGGTTTTTAAATAAATGGCATCTGCATTATTCATTCATAACCAGCATGCAAATGGAAAAAGGGAAAGAGCTCTGCCAGTTATTTCAGTAAAGCTGTGGCTGGTTGCAAACAGGGCTCCTGTCAGTAGAAAAGTAGGACCTGATGATTTGACTACTTTGACCACTTCAAAGTTTTACCTGAATGATCTGTTGTTTACTCAGTGGCTGGGTTTGTTTCCAGATAGGGGTATTTTGTTTTCCTGCCTTTAAAAAAACAAAATAAATTTGCATTAATAGCTAAAAATAATGAGTTTGGGACTTGTCTGGCTCAGCACAAAATTTACCTGTGCAGCCACAGATCACTTTATGCAACATGGGCCCATGAGTTGTGTTTTCCTATTCTGAGATCACTGAGTTCCTAGTACATCCAGTACTTGAAATAAAAATGTCTTCTTTTCCAAATTGTTCAAGACCCTGTTGGATGGGGACTTTGAGCAACCTGATCTAGTGAGCCATTTCCCTGCCCATGGCAAAGGTCTTGGAACTAGATGATCTCTGAGATCCTTCCAACCTAAAGCATTCCATGACGTGTTTCCCATGAGCTAGAAAGTGAGCACCTGACAGTGACAGGGCCTGACTGTATTTGCCAAGCTTTCTGGAGCTCATAGGGAGAGCATTTACTTTCTTAAAACTGAGACCTGGACTGTGCCACTTAACACTTTTCCAAGCATCAGGACTGAGGGACTACTATGAACTGATGTGGAAGATAATTTTTGAGGCATCTGCCACTCAGATTCAGTGTCTTTTGGGTCAGAAATCACTATGTGCTGCCATGGACCACACAAATTCTCTGAAATATGGCATATGTTTTGAGCAAAATATGTTTGATGACCCTGCCAGGGCTCAGAAATGAAGCTCTTGGACAGAGTGCCTATGGATGTGGTGTTACAGTATCGGTTCTGGGGGCTCTGAAGATGCAGGGTTTGTTTCTGGTGCTTGTCCTTTGTCTGGTGGCTTGCTTTCTGGCCTTGGACATTGGCCTTAAGGCACATTCACGAAAAGAATTGCACAGTCATGATGAGCAGCAAACACACCCATTGTCTAAAGGTAAGATTACCCCAGGGGGTGAAGGCCTCCTGTTGATACAAGGATGTCTCTGGAATGGCTTGGAGCCCCGAAACACTGATAAGCCAATGGCCCATCAGAAAGTGTTTGTGCCTCTACTACACCTACTGTTTTGACTACAGACTCATGTTTCACACACACACACATCTAAAAATACAGAAATCAGTCAGTTACAGACTGAAACAAGAAAGGGAGAAGTAAAGGGGACACCCCAGAACCTGACCCCAGAGACTGAAAGGGGGCATCGACGGACATCTCCCTCTCCTCTCTGATCTAATTCCGTGGGTAAGAGCTCTGCCTTTTGTCTGTAACCCTACCGCTTCTGTATTCCTTCTCTTGTTTGTATCCGTTAACGGCCCTGTAACTGTAGTGCTTTTACACTCTGTGTCTATTTCGGATCCCTTACGGACACACTGTTTCTGCAAATTAATCCTATCCCCGACAATCCAAAGAATCTCTGTTGTGTTGCTTGTGAACAATAAATAATGCTATTTTATAATCCGGTTGGGATTTTTATCCTCAGTGTCGATTGACATTTGTATTAAGGTCTAAAGTCAGCCGCCCCTAGCCCCCCCTTCTGTGAGAAGGCAAGGGAGTTTAGCCTGAAGGACATTTACCCAGTTCCCCCCAGCACACATCGCTTTCACGCAAGAGACATGGCACAATCTCTGCAGCACTGGCAACCTTTATATAATGAAGATAAACATTAAACACTTGAGAGGTGTTGCAGTTTGAAAATTATCAAATATTCACCTGTTAATTGTGCTGCTTTTGTGCCGAAAGAGCATTTGATTTTGAAACTAGGGATAGGTTTCCCAGCAAAGCCCCTGTGTCAGTGTCCTGGATGTACAGGTGATTGGTGGACAGAGCACCCTCCACCCCCACCTCACCCCCCACCCGAGTCTTTTGCAAACAGAAAGAGAACTGGGAATCTCTTATATTCTTACATCAGATGCTGTTATTGCCTCAAAGAAGAGCTCCTAAGCCAAGGGAGGCTAGGATGCTAGAAGCTAGCCTAAGATATTGGAGACGGCTGACGTTTGCAAGAGGACCAGAAAAGCAACTTTTCCCCCCCTGGCCCCCCATTCCCTTCTGGAAGTGGGGTGCAATTGTGTGTGTGTG
>VZRI01012105.1:217976-316583 GCA_013397515.1 Upupa epops | reverse complement strand
GCCCAGAAGTGAACACAATACTCTGGTGCGATCTAACCAGTGCCAAATACAAGGGCAGGATAACCTCCCTCGCCCTGCTGGCCACACCATTCCTGATGGAGGCCAGGATGCCATTAGCCCTCTTGGCCGCCTGGGCACATTGCTGACTCATGCTAGGTTTGCTGTCCACTAGCACATGAGAAGATTTAATTTTGTAGGCATAAGCTTGAATTTTATGTTCCCTTTGCAGAGACACTAAAACGGCAGCTGTGGAGCTTTGTGTTGGTTGTTTTGTTTGCTTTTGGTTTTTGTAAAGGAGGGTTTGGAGAAGTTCTGAGAGGGGACCAGGAGATGGAGCCGTTTCCTAGCACGAAACCTATTTTGCAACCCAGTTAAGCACCAGCACACGTTGCTCGTTGTTCTTCGTCCTTTTTTTTGTTACGATGGCAGCTCCTCTCTAATCCCTTTCTAGCCCCAAAATATCCTCTTTTCTTTAAGTTTAATAGCTGCCAGCACGGCAGGATGACATTTTAGTCATAATCAGGGTTTGTGAATAATAGAATCAATAGAGATCAATAGCCATCAATCCTTTACTTGTGTTGCTGCAGTAAGCAGCTCTCAGAGGTGACAGCTGCTTGTTTTGAGGTGAGAAAGGTTCTTTTTCAGGCTCGCAGTTGTCTCCAGTAGGCAAACATTAATTACTCTTGTAACTCTTTTGTTTCCAGTCTTCTCTTCCACAAGATCATGGGTTATTCTTGGGTGTCTATATGTACCTGTTTCTTTGGTTTCCAAAGGAAATGAGGCTTTTGGAGTCCTTTTAGAATCATAGAATCACCAGGGATTAGAAATGACCTCAAAAGATCACCCAGTCCAATCCCTCTGTCACAGCAGGACACCCCAACCAGGTCCAGGCAGGTTTTAAACATCTCCAGAAAAGGAGACCATACAAACCTCTGGGANCCAGAAAAGGAGACTACACAAACCTCTGGGGCAGCCACCTGCAGCGCCCCATGAACCTCCCTGGGAAGAAGTTATAGAATCAGTCAGGGTTGGAAGGGACCACAGGATCATCCAGTTGCAACCCCCCTGCCATGGGCAGGGACACCCCACCCTAGAGCAGGCTGGCCAGAGCCTCATCCAGCCTGGCCTTAAACACCTCCAAGGATGGGGCCCCAACCATCTCCCTGGGCAACCCATTCCAGGCTCTCACCACTCTCATGGTGAAGAACTTCCTTCTCACATCAAGTCTAAATCTCCCCATCTCCAGCCGCCACCTGAGGTGGGTGTATGTGTCTCCATCAGACTCGCCCATTTGCCTTCTGAACTGGTCAGTTCTTGCGAGATTTGGTGGAGGGACAGAGGTCTTAAAAACAAGGTTCACGGGGTGGGGGGAAGCATTAGCTGTCTTGTTACTGAACATGAGAAAATCCACTTACTCACGTACCTCTCTTGGATTAGTGACTTCACTGGTTTGCCTGCTCCTGGAATGCTTTCTATTTGTTTTCACTCAAAAGGTGGCAAATATCTTTTTTCTTATGCTAAGAGTTGTAAGACTGTTCTGGGAGAAAAAGCTGAATCAGGTCAGGTTTTGTGTGTGTTTGCTTGGACGATGTGACAAAGTAAGACATCCTCCCGTTCCTGGGCTTAAAATTAAATTGAAACAGAATAGTATCATAGAATCATGGAATGGCTTAGGTTGAAGGGACCTTCAAAGCTCATCTAGTTCTACTCCTCTGTAATGAGTAGGGACATTTTCAACTACAGCAGGTTGTTCAGAGCCTCAGGGTTCAACCTGATCTGGGATGGCTGCAGGGTTGGGGCCTCTCCCACCTATCTGGGTAACCTGGGCCAGTGAATCACCAATAGGATACTAATAAAGGCTGTTAGGAAAGATCAGCCTTGTTAGACAAGGAAGCGTCCTGTCTCTCCTCCCTGGAAAGCTGAGATGTAAGGAATTGTTGGTGTGTTTCAGATGTGCAATAGAACAGAAAGCTGAAAATGCCGGGCAATGCCACATAATTAATCTTATTTCCACTGTGAAATGCATCCTTGGTTGCTCTTCTTTGGCTGGTTTGTGAGGTTAGAAAATGCTGGTTTATTTTGCATGGGTCTTTTCTTCTTACTTGTTACTGCAGAGCTCTGTCCTAGCTCTTGATACGTCCCACAGGCTGCCTGACACCCCACTACCACCACCGTTGTGTCCATTCGCAAATCTATTTTCTGCTCCTAACCGGATTCTGGCTACAAGACTCCAAACGTTTGACAAATGCAACAAGAGTGGTTCACATCTCGTCTGGTGTAACAAGCAGCAGTCCTTTCATATCCAATAAACTTCAGTGTCATTAAATTAGAGACCAGTCTACAAATATCACTAGGTGCTTTCTCATTCAATTTGTGGTGGAGACAAGTGGGGTATTTTTGTATAGAGTCTGACACTTTGCAGGCTTTCCCTAAAATACTGACATAATATCACTACAACAATGTTTGTTTATCCTGAGCCTGAAAAATTACCTTTTCAAATGTCTGCTTTACATCTGTCCAAAGCAAATTTAACCAAAGATGCACCACGTGCATCAAGAGCAGCTAAAGGGAGAGGAAAGTCCAGAATAAACGTTGCTGGGCTTGGAGAAATCTTGGTTTGGGTTTCAGTGCAAATAGGTTTGTTGTGGGGAGTGGGGGTTGTGCCTTGAGTGAAGGAGGCATTAGCTGGGGAAACAATCCTCAAAAGGAGGGTCATTTAAGGGAAAAAAGCCACTAAAATGATTTTGTGTCGCAAAGCATGCACAGTCTCAGCATTATTCATCAGCGTCAGTTCAGTTAACTGTGAAGAAATGGTGAAGAGATGATGAATATATGTTTTCCCACAAATTCAGTGGGCGTTACATAATAAGAGCAAACAGAATACAAGCCGTATTTGCCTCAAGGAGAAGTATTTTCAGTCCTTTATTCCACCAGTAAAGATGCTGACAAATACACTTATTTTTAGGAACTATCTACTGGGCATGTTGGCATACTCTGACATGCATACGTTTTATTATCATGAGAGATAAGCACATACATTAAGGATACTTGGAGGTGACCTGTTCCTATTCTCAGGTTGTATGATTTAAGAATACTTACTTAGCCAGAAGGATTAAGACATAGCTGATCATCATCCACATTACCAAGAGTGAAAGTGTGGGAACTGAAACTTGGGCTGTTGTGTTTTAATCCATTTTTTTATGAGCCAGGATCCCCTTTTTGATCAGAGGTTTTTGTTTCATCATATACTGTACTTGAGACCGCTGGAGTGTATGCTACAGGGATAGATGATAGACAGGAGGTCTGCTTGCGCTTAGAGTTGTAAGAGTTATCGCCTTAATGCAGATGCTAGTATGAGTGAGATGATGTGGATTTGTTTGCTCACCTTAATGCAGACTCCAGTATGAGCGAGATGATGCTCATACTCTCAGCTCCATGCTCTCAGCTGATTTTCCCACAAAGAGTTGGTTCTGATAATTTCATGATTGCTTAAAGTGGGATGATTTTTCTTCCAGTGTGGTGAGAAATCTGCTCCCATACCAAACTTACAGCCTGTAATCTCAGCTTTCACTTTGATAAATTTAGCAAATCAAAGTCCTCAATCAGCAATGTGACATTCTGCACTCTTCTTATTCTTCACATTTCTATCAGTGGATTCTGAGTCTTAAAAGAGATGTTGTGTTACTTAATCCTTATTTTGACAAATTTTACTATGAGGTTGTGTGTCTTTCTTTAGACAGAGATCAACAGAGGTTTTTACCACATGCTTCATACTAATTCCTGGTTTATTATAGTGTTTTTCTCTTGCATTTGCTAGATGCTCCAGTGGAGTATTGGTTAGTGCTGCCAACCGGTGTATAAGCTTGAGCTAATAACAATTTTGATATCTTCTAATACATTTCAGGTTATTCTGAAATACCACGGAGAAGGAAAAGGCTACTTCTGTTTTCAATTATTAACTCTATTCAAAGGCAGCATCCATCTTCCATACTTCTGTTCCTGACTCCAACTACTTCCTCAGCAGATTTCTGTACAAATGAAAGAATGAGAGGAAGTGGCCTCAAGTTGCACCAGGGGAAGTTTAGGTTAGACACTGGGAAAAACTCCTTCATGGAAAGGACCCTCAGGCCTTGGAAGAGGCTGCCTGGGGAAGGGATTGAATTTCCATCTCTGGATGCATTTAAAAGTTGTGTAGATCTGGAGCTTAGGGATAGGGTTTAGTGGTGGCCTTGGGACAGGTGGGTTGATGGTTGGATGCTCTTGAAGGTCTTTTCCAACCTAAACTCTCTATTTTCTCCTACTTACAACCTAAATTAGATTGCACTTGCTATTATTAATTAAACTTTCTCTACTTTTCAGATGAACTGTCTTCTATGCTTATCACTATGTCTGGGTTCCTACCCCCAAAAATTGCTTACAACATCTGTTTTTTGTAATTACTCTCTCACTTGGTAGTGAAATCGCTGTTTGCGTAGGTAGCTCTAATCCCTGCCTGGTGGTTCATGGCTTTCTGCTGTCACAGCCACAAATGTTTCCTTAGTTTAGTGGTTTCTGCACTCCCCCTCCAACTATATAGGAGCTTTCAATCCGACAGCAAACAAATGCTGCAGGAAATCCACACTGCCTTCTATAGCTCAGCACTATAATTTCCTCATCTAAATCTAGTACTGTTAAAAAAACCAAACACTGTCTAGTGTTCTCAAGTCTATGGTACGTTCTTCTGACTAACTAGCACGAGAGGGCTTCTCACTGTTGGATGATTCGCTGCCTGGTGCTATAATTTTATCCAAGCATCTTTCAAAGGGGAGAGACTTTGTGACTGAGATTTGAAGCTGAAAGCCCACAAAAATAAAGCCCTGTGAGGATGCAGAGAAGGCTTTATGGATCCTTTGTCTTGGTACGTGTGGAGAAAGGAGAGGTTTTGCAGAACTTGAAATTATTTGTCCTTATTAGTGCAATACTTTGTAATTACTAAACATATTTCCTATTTCAAACCTCAATCTCACATCCAGCCTCCTGCAGAACCCTTAGCATTGTTTCTCTGATGTCTAATGAGTGTGTTTAGGGATTAGTGACCACAGTTAGTACCTGCGATGTCAAGTGCTGGAAAGTTAGCTGGTTAAGGAGTGTGACAGGTGAAAGGAAGAAATTCCTGCTCCCATAAAGTGCCAGACATGTAGCTGACTTCATGCTCTTCTTACTATACCTGCAGAAAAGGGAAATGTTGGAGGATTTGTCCTGTAACACTTTCAGGTTATAAATTGCTTCCTCATTTCCTTAGATTGAGCTACTCCTAATAAAACTCCAAACTATCCCTAATTATATCTGAAGAAAGGCATTGAAATGCTTTGCTAATGAACACAACTGAATCATGCTATGGCTTAAAGGACTCACATTGCCATCAGACATTGCTCTGTCACAATTATCCTAACTGGAATTATCCAATTAGTAGATTGACTGTCTCATTGAAGTACTAAGAACTGAGATGAATACATGTATGAGTCCTTTCCCATGTAAGAGACTGCCAATGACCAGATTCTCATGGAAGAGTGTGGAGGAAAATTCTCCCCTGACTTGCTTTCCCAGAGTCAGACAACTTTAAGAGAGAATCTGGATTGAATGGTGACAGGTGTTTGTTCCAGGGAGGAAATTGTTGAAGCAGCACCAGAGTATAAGAGATGGTCTGCTTGCAAAGGTTCCCCAGTGGAGATAGTTGTCTCTTTTAACAGGATGGTCCCTCTCTGCAGGCAGGCTGTTGCAGATAATGGATGTAACTCAGGTAATGGTGTGATATGTAAGCTTAGTAGATCATATATTTGGATGGGTTTTCCTTTTGTTACAGATTTCAGGGTATTTCTCATCAAAAGTAGTCTCCTTTGCCTCTGTGATGAGTTATGTAATACCTTATATAAACTTATTCTTGTGCTATGCAGAATCCAATAATATTAAACTGTGCTTTCTGCCTGTGGCTGTGCTCCTGGGGCTGTGGTACAGCCTTGGAAAAACACTCATTAAGCCTCTAATTAGTACGTGTTTATGTTAAAAGGACACATTAGTGTTGCTTTCTCTGTTTCCTCATGTTCTTAAGGCTTGGATGAAGGTTTTAATGCTTTTTTTATAAAAAAGTTTTTAATTAGGTTACACTGAGAGTGCCAACTAGTAAAGATTTGAAAGGGAGTTCCCAGAATATTCTTTTCATTGCTGCTGTCCTCACAGTTGAGTTAGGAAAAGATAATCGCATGTTTGCATCCTGAGGGCACCTTGTAGCAGATGTTATACAGGATTTTGATCTACAGCTCATTCCCTTTTTGACTCTAGAAATGCCTTTGGCAACAATCTTGAGGTCAAATTCATTCCTTTGGCTAGCTTGTTACAGCTGGTGAGGATGTGTTTCCACCTAAGAAGTAAACCTTGAGGATGTGCAGCCAATGTTTTCACAGAATCACAGAATTATTGAGGCTGGAAAAGACTTCTGAAATCATCAAGCCCAGCCTATGACCTAATGTCACCACAGTAACCTAGACCATGGAATTAAATGCCTTGTCCAGTCTTTTCTTAAACACCTCCAGGTATGGTGACTCCACCACCTCCCTGGACAGTCCATTCCAAGGTCTGATCACCCTTTCTATAAGGAAGGGCTTCCTAACATCTAACTCTCCCCTGGTGCAGCTTTAGACTCTGCCCTCCTGTCCTGTCACTAGGTGCCTGGGAGAAGAACTCGCCCCCACCCATCTACAACTTCCCTTCAGGTAGTTAGAGAGTATGATAAGTCCCTCTGAGACTCCTCTTCTCCAGGCTAAACACCCCCATGTCCTTTAGCCTCTCTTCATAATACTTTCCCTCTAGTCCCTTCACCAGCCTTGCTGCTCTCGCTGGACCTCCTGCAGTACCTCAGTATCTTTCTTGAAGCGAGAGGTTCTTGGAGCTGCTCACATAACTTTAGAGACTATCAAGCCTACATATTAACCATGTCCCTAAGCTCCAGATCTACACATCGTTTAGGCATGTTCAGGGGTGGTGAGACAAACCCCTCCCTGAGCAGGATGTTCCGAGGCCTGATGAAGAAGAACCTAAACAAGCTTGACTGGCAGAAGGCTAATGGTGCTTTGGGAAGTGGCACACTCCAGATCCTGGTCAAGGTTGCATAAGGATGAGGGTGTTACTGTATTGCACACAGAAATGAACAAGAAAATATTCAGGACAGTAAGTGGAGGTATTTTGTGTAGTCAAATTGATTGTAGTTGAATTGTACATTGTCATGTACAAGTGCCATGTGGATATGAAAAATTATCTCTGTCCATCATGTTGAGTGAATCAGAATCTTCAGCAACAAAAGAGTTCCCGACTTACAGTGTCATTGTCCAGAGGTTTGAATTCCCTCACACTTCCCTTCCACCAGCTGAACTCTTCCAGGGATCATTGCTATAGCTGTAGCCCAAATAGTTTTGGAAGTCTTTAAATAAGCACAACTTTTAGCTGCACTGTGGTGCTGATGGGGAGGCTGGAACTGTTAAAAGAAGTTGAAATATTTGCGTGCACACACAAGTGTTGTTCTTAGGGCTGTGTTCAACAGTTGAAATCACCTCAGGGTAATAGTTATTACCTTTGTTTTTTCCCTTGAACTCATTTTTGTGAGCACTGGTTGGTCCTGTGATATTTATGGCAGAGAAAACCATACTGAGGAGCTGTGCTATCACATGCTGTAGCTCATGTTTTGTTTTGGGGAGCTTTTTTTCACAGTGCTGCTCCTCGCAGTAACTTGGGTGTGCTTCTGGGGGAGAAAATGTATATTGCTCTATTTCTTCACTGCCTCTTTCCCTTCAGTCGCATTCAAATTGAAGCCAGAGGCAGGAGTGTGGAAAAAAAGCTGTTACTGAAAAAAGCAGTGTGATTAGTGTGCTGGATGCTTTCCATTCAGTGTGGAGTGAGGAATAGAATTATTATTAACTAAACCAGGAAGACTTGCCACTAGAGCTAGAGAGTTCATCTTATTTAACTGAACCAGCAAAATTTGTAGTAGCTAATGGTGAAATACTGTCTGTGTCAAAATCAGCCAAGTAAGCAAATTAGTTTTGGTGCTTGATTAGTCAAATCACCACACTAATAGTGTAGAATAATCAATCTTTTGGTCTAAATCTCACCAGGGAACCCTATTAGAGTCATTCAAACCTTTAATTGGAATCTAGCAGAGTACCCTCTTCCATCTTTGAAGGAACCAGCGTGATCTTGTCAGGATCAGATATAATTTATGTTTAGTCATAAGGAAAAGAAAAATCCAATTTAAGAAAAAAACCTGATTAAAATGTGCTGACATAATAAAACCACTTGTTCATTGTTCATTCAGCTGCAACTGAGACAGGTGTTGGTGATCCTGCCCTTCACTAAAGACAAAGTTCTTGCTGATCTTTGGCGAGAAAGGCAGCTAAAGACAGGCAGCATTGTATTTTGATAGATTAGTTAGTTATTAAACACAAGAAGAAGAAACCAATAAGCACTTGGAAACATTCAGTGTTGTAGATTTGCAGGTTACCTAAGGGTTCTCCTTGCAGGAGGCACTGTGTTTACAATTGTAAAGTATGTTACGTTCTTTGGCTTTTTAGAGAAATACTTAAGTATTTAGTACCTCACTGTGGCCTGTGTTCCTGGCAAACCAAGGCTTTTATTCTTCTATCTCAGACCCTTTCTTTAACACAGGCAGTTAAAATTAACATGGGAAATTGCATTGTCTGAATGATGTGAAAGTCCTCATATCACAATGTAGTATTTTGCTGTAAGTAGCTATGAATTTGGTCCGATTGAAGACATTTAGTGAGTGTGGTGAGAACCACCTGGTCATATATTGAACATGTAGTGACAGAGTGGAATCACAGAATGGCTGGGGTTGAAGCAAACTTCAAATCTCATAGAGTCCAGGGACACCTGCAAATAGAGCAGGTTGCTCGGAGTTCCAAGGTTCAACCTGAACTAGGATGAATCCAGGGATGAGGTTTCTCCCACCTCTCTGGGTATCTTGGGTCAAGGTCTCACCATCCTCTGTAAGCAATTTCCTTCTATCTAGTCTAAATCACTCCTGTCTTATTTTAAACCATCACCCTTTGTCCTGTCACAAGACGCCCTGGTTAAAACGTCTGTCCCCATCTTTCTTACTATCCCCTTTAAGCACTGAAAAGTCACACTAAGTTCTCCATGTAACCTTCACTTCTCCAGACTGAACATCTCCAGTTCTCTCAGCCTGACCACACAGCAGACTTTCTCCAGTCCTCTGATCATTTTTGTGACCCTACTATTACTGTACTACAGACTTATTCGGCAATATGAAGGTTTTGTTGACAGGTTAAGTTTCACAGTTTCTCAAGAGCAGTTAGAGCTGGTTTTAACTCCATTTTGTGCAGGTGAGAGCTGGAAGTAGATTTTCTGCTGGTTTAGCAGACAGTTATAGTCAAGAAAATTTTATTAAAGTTTGGGGTCTCCGAACTCATTGAATCAGAGGTTTGATTCATCCCATATTTTCCCTTCCTTCTGTGAGGGCAGCAATCAAGTGTAATTTTGAAAATCAGGTGTAAAATATGTAAGAAAAGGAGTCTATTTTGGGAACACTTTGCACACACTTGCCCACAAGTGCAATCCCAGAGCAGTTCTGCTGAATTGCACAGTGGTGTCCACACTTTCCCCCGTTCCTCTAAAATACCATGTGTGAGATTTCACAGTGAGAGGGGGAAAAAGCTACTGCAAAACTTGACAGTATTTCTGTCAGACACATGCGGCTCTTGTGCCGCAGGTGTTCTCTGGTTTTACAATGATGCAAAGAGCCTGGGTGACAGCATTATTTTGTGCCAAGCATAAACAATTTGCTAATGATTACCTATTTTCTTTCCTGCATTCTTGCTTCTGGAGGCACAAAGATAGCTAGAGTCACTTCTGATATCGGTTATAATAGACTAAAGATAGAACCCATGACCCTTATTCCCTAATAGGTTTGGAAATGACTAACTTTAGAATTTAAAAGCAACCCAGAAGTTAATTTCACATGGAAACTTTATTTAAAATAATATTGAAGAATTGTCTCATGATCAGCTGGAGCAAAGCACTGTTTGGATTTGGTCTGCATTGTTTGATTATTAACATGATAGTATTTTAATTATTATAATCTATCACATGGATTCCACTACAGGAATATCCTGTGAGAGTTTCAGTTTAGTTTTCCAGAAAGTTTGAATTTACTGATAATTTTGGAGGTTGCAGGTAGAATTGGAGAACTCTTGGTAAGAAATTTCTGATAATAAGTGATCTTATTTCTGCCCCACACTCTTATTTCAAATTCATGTTGCTTCCAGTGCATCCTTGATACTTGCTCTTCCCTCTAAAGGAGTATGAGGAGCGAACTCAGATTAAATGGAAGTAGATTCCTCCAAGGCTAGAATCTCTGTTGGCACCAAGGTCAGTGTGAATTCACATTTCTACTTTTCATGTGCCTGTTTACATTGACCCACAATCACATCCTGATGTGCCCAACTAGCCTTGGAAAGTGAAGGATAATTTAGGAAGGCAGTAGAAGAAGGGAGGAGAAAACTCCCTCAACTGGCATAAACCTGCATTAGCTCATTCATCACAACTCATTGATTTCCCTACCATGACATCAATTTATCTAGCTGGGCATGTAAGCCTTTCTTAAAACGATTAGGTTGGCTGTAGCAAAGCTGTGATTATTTATGCCTGCCTAAAACCTGCCCTCTGCAACAATGAACGCCTAAACTTTTCATTCATATGCAGAAATTGGTTTGGAAAGGGGTTAGACCTGCTGCTCCACCCTCAATATGTGGCAAGTGGCTACAGAGGAGTGAGGAACAGCAAATAAGTCACAAACCATATCTCGGTATGGAATCTCTCTACCCATAAATGCAACTTTCCCTATTCGAATAATAACCTGATTGTATCAGTGTCCAGGGTTAGAATGAAGGTCTAGATCAGTTCTGGGTTGGTGCCTGCAGTCCAAGCACAACAACTGGCTCTCGCCAAGAATTCAACTGGCAATGAAGCAACTTTGCTAAAAAGTATTTATTGAACCCAGCACCAATAAGAAAATGAGAATAAGTAGAAGAACCAAAAGAAGTAAACCAGATGCCATTACATACACTCTGAGAGAAATGGGGGACATCTAACACATTGGTTTTTGGCTTTAGATGAGAGCCCTGGGTAAAGAGTGTTCCCTAAAACTCCAACCAGAGCGGGAATTCACTCATCCCCTCCGTATACATCGTGATGCTTGTGGAGAAGTTCTTTTTCCAGTCCTTTTGCAGACGCCAGCTTCCCCTGAACTTCTCAGGGTTGTTTCTAACCCTTCTACTCTTGGGAGTGCTTCACAATGGGACTAGAACCAGCAGATCCTCAATGACCTTCAGGCTGCAACAGCATCTCAGATGCAGGAAAGCAACAGAACTTCAGTCTCTGTTTGTCAAAGGTTTAATANATCTTCAAAGATGATCAGGCTGCAGGAACTCTTTGCTTCCAGGAACCAGGTCAGGGCTGGACCTGGCGGTGGAGCTGTTGAGTCTATTGGCTCTTTTCTTTCTATGTTCCAGCCTTCAGAGAAGGGGGAGCTGTGGCTGGCCCCCACTCCCTGCAGTAGCCTTGGTCCCTGCCCTGAGGGGGGAAGGCTGAGCTCAGCCCAGCAGAGATCTCTGTCTTAGAAGAGGCAGGAGAAGAAGGGCAGAAATCGGGAAGTCCGCTCCCTTTTATAAACAGTCCACCAGTAGGGTCAAGACACTGACCCAGGAGTCTGATGAGAGATCTATCTCTAGCTTCAAAATAAAATGCTCTTTTGGCATGAAAGCACAAAAATCAACACTTGAAAATTTGGCAATTTTCAAACTACAGCAATCAGCCTAGTGTGAAAAACACTGTGGACACTGGAGGGCTGAGTTTGTGTGGCTGGATTTTTATGAGTGTGGAGGGCTGACCAGACTCATTCAGGCTTGGTGTAATGAGCATGACCCTACCTTTCCTTCCCCTCTATCGAGTCTGGACTATGTGCCATCTTACTAGTTTGACTGGACAGTTTGGAAGTGCAAATGTATTTATCCTTCACCAATATTCATGCCTTAGAGACTCAAAGCTTGATTTCCATTCTCTCGTCACAGTTAATAACATTCTAAGCCAAACTGACTAAAAATGCTGCACACAGTAACAAGGTATAAAGCTACCACAGGCAGCCTTTGGTCTTGGCCAGTCCTGGTATGCTCCTGGCTGGAAATGTGGTTTTAAAAGAAGTGTGTTTAACACAGGAGCCAACTGTAAGGGCTGCAGTGCTTTCTACCCCACTGTATTATTCTATTCTATTGTAATTTGGAGAAGAAACAAGAAACCATGAGACAATGAAATTATCAGTCCTGTTGGAATGTCTAGTATTGCTGAATGCAGTTGATGTTCCTTGGCTGTTTAGATAGACAGTATAGATTTGTAGTCAATATATTATTTTTTCCTAATATAAACAAGTGGTGTCTGGTATCTTCTGTGTCATGTTTTTTCTTGTCTGGCTTTTTCAATTTGTCCTAATTTGTCTAGAAATACTGCATTGCAATGCTGTCTTGTCTCCCTTCTTTTCAACTCTTTGTTCATGAACAGTTGTTTTTAAGCTCTATTCATTGTTTGTAATCTCTCACTGCACCACTTCAAGTGTAGACATTCCCACAACCTTCCTTTGTACCTCAGAAGTGAACTGGAATCTCTCTCCTTCGGTGGTACAAGCAGCTCCCCACCTGCACTTGCCTGAGCGGCTGCATCAGAAAAGAGAGACATAGGCAGAAGTCGCCCCCAGGCTTCCCCTGCCCCCAGGTGCAACCCTGCCCTCACAGTGGGACCCTACCAGTGAAGCCACGAGATGGGTGGGGGGGCAGTGAAAATGTGTTTTCCTGCAGAAAAGCACAAAACCATGGTTTCAAACCATGACAACAAGCAAAGGTGTGTGCCCCTCTGATGACCCCCCCTTTGTTATGGTAAGAGAGGGAACGCAACCTCTGGAAAAAATCTAAACAATTGAAGCTTGAGATATGACCTGAACTCCTCACTTCCTTGAAGGTCTGATTAGACTGCTCTGCAGAGGCTGTGTTTTATGACCTTCCATTGCAGCCCTTGATGGATTTATGGATTTATAGACACATGTGCATCATCTGTTGTCATACGAGCTTTCCATATCAAAACAGTGACAAATACTGGTATTGGATCTAGGTTTAGCAGGGAGAAATAGATCTTGTCAAGGAGGGAATAGGGCTTGTTACTCTTCAAAATCACTGAAGATATGCTGTGGTGGAGAGTTGAGGTTGAGTGGGTAAGTGTTTCTTAGGAGCAGTGCTCTAGTCATCAGTTCTACCAACTTTCAGTGACAAAAGGCTGTATGAAAGATGTAGATGTTCTCTCTTGAAAAATGCTGTACTTTTTTTTTTCCTCAGAAGTTGTATTCTCTTCCACAGTGAAACATAATCAACATACATTTACATATTTCATGTAATCAGGACAAGTGGAGGCACACGCCAGAAGCAGGAAGTTGCGGTCAGAGTTTCATCTTGATATAATATGATGACAAAAATTCACAAAAAGCTTAGCTCTTGAACCCTTGTGTGTTCACTTGTACTAGTAAGGCTACTGCATGCATAGTATATTTGGAAAAACAGCTGGAAAGACAAGCTCTCGATGTATTGTCACTGTACTTAAGGAAAAGATTGCTTAAAAGATTGATTTCTGCTTTGTTCAGCTCTATGGAACAGTTCAGATGGACTAAGCTGAATTCCTTCATGTCATGAATTATTATGTAAGCACTTAATAAACTGCAGCTAAGAACTCTTAAGATTTTATCCTTTTGAAGAAAATACACTAGGACAGATGTTGTCCAGGATGTAACCAGACTGCAACAGGATTGCACTCTTGTACCTGCTGGTTTAGTTTACCTTCCAGGAGCCACTGAGAAAAAATGAAAGAACACATCTGGCTTTCTCAAAGTTACTCCAAAAAAACCCCCACATAAATAATCCAGGCATCTAACTCCTGACAGCTCTCAAATCAATAAATGTGACGTTCTGTTTTCAAGATCTAAGAGAAAGACAGGGTTTCCAATAGAAAAACACAACTAAGGAGAACACCTGTAGCCATATGGGTATTTTCCTTTACAAACTGCTTTATTTGACTAGGAAGATCTACTGGGACAGAGGAAACCGATTCATTTTTTTCCCTTCTAACAGGTTTCTTGTGTCTTTGCAAGTGTACTAATCAAGGGGCAAGTAGAAAAACAACTTATTAGTATACCGATATACTTGTATCTATGAATATATATACGATATGTATATGTACATATCCATATTAATAAATATGCTTAAATATGTAATGTATAGACAGACACATCTCAGAAAATGGAAAAGCAGTATGTAAAGGTCATAACAGATCACAAGAATCTCATTAGGCTTGAGCTGCCTTGTCTTGTTCTGAAGTCCATAATGTACATCCTGGTATCTGGAGATTTCTTCATCGGAGTAATAAATCCACCACCCTCACCCCATTTTTGGTAGAAAAGGTATCCAAGTCTTTCTCTTGTTGCCAGCAGAAGGAATGCTCTATCTCCTCTGCTTTGGTGACTGTGAGCAAGAACTTTGCTGCAGCATGGGCTCCTTCTTTCCCAGATGCTATATGGTTGGGGTTTGATTCATGGCCACCAGAGTTCCAGGCCCTTCCATGTTCACATGTCAGCAAGCTGGATCCACTCTCCCAGTCCCCATGCAGAAACAGCTCAGATTGTTACCGTTTCTAGCAAATCTTCATCTATTGCTTGATTTGCTGCAGCTATAAAGCAGCAATATCCTTCTATTTCTGGGAGGCAAATACAAAAAAAAAAAGGAAAGAGTGCATGATTACAACTGTAAAAAAAATTATTCATGTCAGAGTGATCTTCTGTTTTTCCCTTTCCCATTTATCTGCTTGTCAAAGCGGAATTCTTTCTTACATAAGAAGAGCCAGTGGGGCAAAGCTACAGCACTGCTCTCCAGGAACTAAAAGTAGAATTTATTCGTTCATTTTATAAATTCTCTCATGAACTGTGGAATTAAGGAAATAGCATCCTGTGTCCTGAAGCTTGTTGACTTCAAGTGTCAATCAAGAAAGTAGAAGCTTGGAGTGAAGTGTTTTCCATGGTTAAAATATATATGAAGATGCCCTAAGGATTGTCTGCTGCTTAATTCCAACAGTTTCCCCAGTTGTGGCACTAAACAGTTGCTTTTCAATCAAAGAATCACAGAACTGAGGCTGGAAAAAAACCTCCCAAATCATCAGGTCCAGCCTATGACCTAACCACCACATCAGTGAGACCATGGCACTACATGCCACATCCAGTCTTCTTGAACACCTCCAGGGAGGTTTGTTTCCATGAAGAAGGGAAGAATTCAGTATGGTTGAGTTCTTCTCTTTCATCAAATATGCTTGAATTTAGTTAGTAGGTTCAAAAGATAATAACGAGAGAAGAGGCTATGCTTGTAACCAAGGTTTTCATTACGTGAACTTGAGAAGTTTGAATCTGAAGGGTGGAAGTGTCCTTCAACAAAACCTGAAAAATTGAAGCTATGGCATAGAGCAGAAGTAGCCAAAATGATCCTACCCAATTTTATGTAATTGGTAATTGGGGCCCCAGTGAAACCAAATGCTCTGTTGAGGAGTGGAGTGACTCCAAAAGAAATCCGTTTTCTAGCGTGGTTTAATTGTATTAACGGAAATTATTCCATTTAAGTGAGGCATTTCAATTGGTTCTTACACAACATTGTCAATTAAATAAACACCTTCCTTCAGCACAGTGTCACTCACTGAATCAGCATTTTCCAGTTAAGAAGTCATTTCTTAGGAAGTGGCAAGTTTCAGTCTTTATAATATTTCCCATCAGGTTAAACAGCAGTTGTTTGGAGAAGGGTGGCCCAAGCTTCTTTTGATAAACACTTGTACTTTGAAGTAGGTGGTGCTGTCATGAAGAAAAGCAGTTAGTAAATCTAGTGGTCTTGAACATGTTGGTTCATCAGCAGAACGCTCTTGTATCCTTATTCTGCTCCCCTTCTATTTTTCCCACAGGAAGGAGAATATTTTTCTTCACAGTCAGAGGTCAGTCCCACTCCATTGTTAGAAAATAATGAATCTACCTGCTTTGGTTTTTATTTTCTTCAATGTGATATGTTTTTTTTCCTCACTTACTCATTAAGTCTCCCTTGTGAGCAGTTTGTATACTAAGAACTGGGGATTGAGGGATTGTTTTGAATCTTATCTCATGACAATGGATTGTTCTTGAAAAGAAAATGAAATATGAGATGGACAAAAGGTGGGCAGTCATTTTACAGAGTTATTAACACTAATTGCAATCTGTGATTTGTTTTGGTTTGGTTTTTTAGGGGGGAAAAAAACCCACCCAGAAAACACTGACCGATAGAGAACAGCAGGTACCCATTAGAAGTGTTAAACTGAGCCTGTTTGGAAACCATGGTGACTGCAGGGAGTGGCAATAAAGATAGATTTCTGATGTCTAGATATATTAATTAAAAACTCTGCACACCTCTGCTCTTGATCCCAATGGCAGATAACTCCCCTAAAATAATGTTTATAGCACTTGGATGTAGAAAGAGAAAACACTATAGAATACCTGCTGAAAAAAGAGTCATACAGTCAAGGTCAGGTATTTATTTTATCTACCCTAAAAACCAGAAGATAGAGATACTTGGAAATTTTTGGTGAGTGATATCAAGTCTTAGCCTGTTGACCACAGGTTCAGTAGTCATTAAAATCTTTTATCTCAGGAATAGTTTACTTGAGAAGACTTGAAGACCCTCTGTCAGTGGGAATTTTTAAGAACAAATTATACAAAACATCTGCCAGGAATAATGTAGAATTTATTCTGGTTTAGGAGGAAGGAATATACTAGATGGTCTGTTGGGTCCAGCAGCATCTTTTTGGCTCATATTTTTGGAGTCACAGAGCAAGAGCTGTGCCCATACTGTGAGTTTTAAGCTCAGCTTGGCATGTAGCACAGTCTGTGATCTCACAGCATGCTGCCTGAATACAAATAGTCAGTCAATTCTGTATCTCCTCGTTGGTGCTTTCTGGCTCAGGCAATGTGGATGGCAATCTTACATGGAGCATTTAATATTCTGAGGAAGGTTCTTCTCCCCAGACCATCTGGTTCTAGAAAGAGGTGGGCATCTATTCCCAGCTGGCCAGGTGTGTACTGTGCTACACATTGCAGGAAAACAGAAGGGCCAGTGACACGTTGGGGTTTCCCCTTTTTTCTGAACCACTTGTGGACAGACACAGCTGAGTGCAAAGCAAAGGGAAGAAGGCACTCCTTGAAGGAGTGGGTTGTGAGGGCCTGATGGCCAGCTGAGTAAATGAGAAGGTGGTTGATCAGCCTGAATTTCCCTCATAAGCTGAAGCTGATGGGCGTCTGAATGTGTTATTGACATGCAGAAATTCATTTCAGTGGATAGCATGTGAATTGATAGGGAATAGATCTAACTGGAGTTTCAGTGTTACAGATAATCTGGAGATAATTATTGATTTGTACATCATTCAACTACTACTAAGATTCTGCTTACACCTTCTATGCATTTTTGTGTCTTGGAGAAATTCTTGGAGTAATGGGAAGAGAGACATAGTGGAGCATCCCAAAGCAGCTCTTTCAGCACTTGCAGCTCAAAAATAGGAGGTGCAAAATGGGTTGTGACACACCACTTGGTCTCTCCTGGCTTCAAAGTTGCAGTGGCATCGGTTGACAGATGCCTAGGATAAAACATGATGAGATGTGTAGGATGCTTTCACTCTGTTTTTCATCTTCTCTGGGGTGGTGCTGAGGAGGTATTGCTTTCCTGCTGAGCTACTCTGACAGGAGATGGCCCATCCAGGCTGGACAGCAATGGAATGGATTCGGTAATGTCAGAATTCTCTGGTGCTGTCGTGACTAAGGGGGTGTTAAACTGCTTAGGTTCTGTGTTCAGACTTACTGGAATTTGACTATTCTTCTTTTCTAGTGTCCTGTCAAGTTCTGCTTGGTCCTCAGCTTGTCCCTCTAAGAAACAAATCAGCTTGTCCCTCTAAGGAACAATATCTAAGCACTGTTTTTCCCAGCTGGTGATTTGTCCCTGCATGTTGAAACCAAAGATGCTGAAGAAATGAAATATTCATTGCAACAAGCTGGAAAATGCAGCTAATTTTCTGCCTCTGATCCTCACCCATTAACTGCCTTTAGCTCTGCAGTGGCTGGCACAGTCACCTCAGAAAATGGGTGTGTGGAGAATTGGGAAGCATCAATATTGTTTCAATGCCACTGTGTGGGTGATTTTCTAAAGGTTTATGTGCAAAGGATATGGATTGAAAGGGAGTTTCTAGCAGGAGGATAAGGAAACCAAACCAGTTAGAATCATAGAATCATCAGGGATCAGAAGGGACCTGGAAATATCATCTAGTCCAATTCCCCTGCTACAGCAGAATCACCTAGACCAAGCCACAGAACAGAACATTACGGACTGGAAGCAACCTGGAAGTTATTCAGATCTCTTCTAATAGCCAGGTTTATTGCTGCAGGAGAGGACTGTGCTCTCTTAGGAATGTTGTGCCAGGGAGAAGATGCTGATCTGCCAGACTAGTGGTCGTTGTGATAACAGGAGAAACCTCTAAAACCCTATTTCTGGCTGAACTGGAGGTTGGAATATTCTGTAAGTGGTTCTTGATGGGTGATTCCCAAATTCATGGTCCAGCCACAGAAAATCAGTGGCTGTAAACTCCCTTTGGTTGACTGTTACCATGCTGGTAGGCCTTTTCCTCAATATCTATTTTAAATCTCANAAGGTGGTGGAGTCTCCACCCCTGGAGGTGTTTAAGAGTCATGCAGACATAGAGCTGAAGGGTATGGTTTAGTTGAGGAGTGTTAGGCTAGTGATTGAACTTTGTGATCTTAAAGATNCCTTTTCTGAGTAGAGCTACATCTCAAATACTGAGCAGTATTATAATCTTTGCACTAAGCTGTCCCTTCTCTAAACTAAATAACCCAAATTCTTCAGCTATTCTTGGTAAGATATATTTTCCACGTGTATAAACACACTTTCTAGTATTTTTCAGACTCCTCTGTTGAATGGGCAGATGAAATGAGCACTTCTTGCTCCTCCTTTCCAAACTGTTGATATAAATCTGACAAGCCTTGAGTCCAGAGCAGAGAAGGACTTTGGGGTATTGATTGACAGCTGGCTGAACTTGAGCCAGTGCCCAGATGGCCAAGAGGGCCAACAGCATCCTGACTCATATGGGAAGTAGTGTTGCTAGTAGGTCCAGAGAAGTAATTTTGTTCCAGTCCTCCACACTGGTGAGGCCACATCTTGCGTACTGTGTTCATTTTTAGGCCCCTCAGAACAGGAAGGAGATTAAGGTACTCGGTCACGCCCAAGAGAGAGCAGCAAAGCTGGTGAAGCATCTGGAGAGTAAGTCTTATGAGGAACAGCTGAAAGAACTTGGGCTGTTTAGTCTAGAGAAAAGGAGGTTGGGGGGAGATCTTATTGCTGTCTATAATTACCTGAAAGGAGGCAGTAGTGAGGTAGGGGTCCACCTGTTTAATCAAATAGCAAGTGATAGAACAAGAGGAAATGGCCTTAAGTTGCAACGAGGGAAGTTTAGATTAGACATCAGGAAAAACTTCTTCACTGAAAGGGTTATCAGGCATTGGAACAGCTTGCCCAGGAAAGGTGGTGGAGTCTCCACCCCTGGAGGTGTTTAAGAGTCATGCAGACATAGAGCTGAAGGGTATGGTTTAGTTGAGGAGTGTTAGGCTAGTGATTGAACTTTGTGATCTTAAAGATCTATTCTGTGAAGGATCATACCTGTTCTTTTTGGCAATAATTCCAATCACTAGCCCATCATCATCCTGTGATTAATAACAGGTTCTTCTCCTCTATTTTTTTCTCTTTGGAATCAATTTTATTTACCAAGCAGTAATACTCCTTTCCCAGTGTTGGAAGGGTTAAAATAATTTACTGATGCGATTCTATTGGGACAGTAACATCCGTAACATCCCACAGAATGGATCATTGAGGTTTCATGTGTGAGTAACAATCCAGAGGCTCTCATCTATATTTTTACTGTGCTCTTTCCTCTGCATGAGGAAACTAAACATGGAAAAAATAACAACACACAGTTGAGTGCATTACTCTGATGGTGTGCAAAACCTCCTAAAAGAACAGTGGGAGCAACTCAGGACACCAGCTGCTGTGTGTAGTGTTTGCCTGTATGGGACTGGGTCCTCTAACACTTTTCAAGGCTTTTACAGTTTTTCCTCTTTCAGGCAGGTTATAAACAAACCTAAAAGGTTTCTTAAGCATCATAATGAATTGTTCTCATGTATTTTTTTAATTTTTCAGTCTTCTTACTCCTGGCAATTCAGGCTCCAGTGTAACAGATATATTCCTGGGTTTGTTAATTATATTCCCTTATGAATTACCAGCTCTACAGATCCCCATTCCCACACCATTCAACGAGGACTCAGCACATTGCAAACTTAAGCTTTGTGAAAGAAGAAAAGCTTTTATTTTTTTAATATACTCCTGTTACTAAAGTAATGGAATAGAGAGCACTGGCAGATACTTCTCTCTCCCGAGACATCTTTGAGCACATTAATGGGGCTGCCGTCTGGAACAGCAGACACTCAAATTTTACCTCTAATAGCTAATCAATATTATTAAATGCCTTCTTTTCAGAAGAGGTACAGCGCAGGTCAACTACAGATCAGGAAATCTGACTCAGTCGTCAATTTACTGGGTGATTTCAAGCCAGGTCATTTAAAGTTCCAGTGTTTAAGCTTGCTCATATGTAAAATAGGAATTAATAAAGGTTTCAAGCCAGCAGATTGTGCTTTGACAGCTACAAATGAATTAGGGGAAATAATTAAAATTAACTGACTGCCATTCTGGCTTTAGGGTTCTAAACATAGGGAAGGTATAAATCCCATATATTTGCGTGAGATGGTACAAGTTAATTCAGAATAAAAAGTATTAACTGGAAATTAAGTTTTCATAGTAGCAATATTCAATCATTACTTGAGTAACTTTGGGCATTAGTCTTGGCTTTTTAAGAATTAAATTACCTTTATCATTGAACCATAGGAACGTTCCTTACTCGTTGCCTTTTACAGATCTGTGGACAGTAGAACTCTAACATCATGCATGATGAGGGTTTTCCCCTCAAAGTTTGTACTGCGTTCACTCATTGTAGACTTGTACCATTTCTACTACCCTGCAGAGCTCCTCAAACCTGCCTTCAGGAGGGTTTCACATTGCTTCCAGGAAGACCAAAGGGATTAGAGGAAATGTGGAGGCATTTAAAGCCTCTGTAGGGGAAGGTGCTGGTGGAGTTTGGGGAGAACTGAGCAAGGACCTCCAGTGTTAGAGCAGCTTGGAGACTTTGGCACCAATAACTGCTTTTCTTATCCCACAGACTCTGAAATTATATTTATCCAGCTTCTGTCATTTGCTTTGTCACACCTTGATCTTAAGAAAATGCTTTAGAAGTTTTCCTAGAGCTCAAAACTTCTAATGATTTTCACCAAGATTTTCATCTTTCTGTGAGAGTTGCTTCAGCTTCCCTTAAACTTTATTTCATTTCACCTGGATTCCTGGGCAGCTTTTGACATAGTGCTGGGGACCAACTCCCATCCCAGGAAACAGCCAGCTCTGGGGACAGAGCTGAGGGGTCAGAACTGGAGGAGTAGTGCTGCACAGCACCATTTCCAGAAACATTACAAATCTGTTTTGCCTGAGTATTTTAGTAGCATATTTAATTTTCTTAGTTTTTATGGTTTTAGGAAGGCTGCTAATGCATTTAGATATGTATTTTCCTCAGACCTTGGAGTAAATAGTAAACCCTGTGGTCTTCGTTTTACTCTCAAAATAATTAGAATGTGTTTTGTATCTATAAAATAAGAAAATGTCTGTGGTTTATCCCCATATATTTGGAAATTATGACATGCTTTCTGTAATGTAATTATAGTGGAGTCCTATAATTCCTCACTTTTGCTAACTTTTATTGAGGCAAATAACTTGGAAAATATCTTTTGTTCCCCATTAGAAGTGACTTTTTGCATCCAAGTCAAATTACCATCAGCTGTCTTGGTTTGAAGAGGGAGGATGAAAAGACCAAGCAAATTGTACATTAATTTACTGGGGCTGTGTGCACAAAAGAGTGCTGCATTTTATGTTCAGGTTTCTGTTTTACTAGAATATTTATACTCGTGGACATTGCACAGAAGAAAATTGACTGGAAAAAGAAGTGCCATGTGAGAGTTCATGTGAAAAAGGAGTGCCACATGAGAGTATTTTTTGACTCTCATAAACTCAGACATTTACCAGCAGCCATAAAACCTGTGTGGCATTTGCCCAGTGTGCCCTGACAAAACTAAGGAGTGAAAGCTCATTCCGTAGTGCCACTCTTTGTGCCACCTTCTAGAAAGACAGTAGTATCGCTAAGAGAGCAATTGCTGTGTAGTAATTCCTCATTATGTAAGTAGTCATCAATGAGTTTGCGTAATCACCCACCACCCCCACTGTTCTTCTGCTCCACCAATCACCCACACAGTGACTCACCCAGAAAGCCCTTTCTACTGTATACTTACTGAAAGGTTAGAAACATTAAGCTGTTCTTTTCCTGTTCTCCTTCTCCCCACCCCTCTCTTCGCAGAAACACTTCAGGCAACGTTTTGGCATAGGTTTCCTCCAGGTTTCTCTTGGAAAATTTCATCTTTCTGTGAGGATAAATACTTCTGTAGGTTTTGCTTTGAAACGATGCGACAGGTGGCACTGCTAGAATCCAGGAGAAACCATTTTTACTTGGTTTTTAACAAAGTGATCATGAAAAATTGAGTGAAAGCTCCTTCTGGCCCTAATAATGGATGGTCATAGCCTGATGATTTTGTTATGAAGCTGGTAATTCCTTGCCTTAATTTTTCTTTGCATATCTGCTTTTCCTCTCTGATTTTTACACTTCCTCCCTCCACTCAGTGCTGTTGTTTGTTGCTCTTTTTTTTCTTTCTTTAATCTGCAACCAGGACCCTCTGAAGGGGCTTGAACATGAAATCAATTCTTGTTGCAGGTTTCCCCATTCTAAGGTCTAGAGCAGTGAAAAGAGGATCTTGAGAAGCATCAAGTGATAATCAAAACTTATACATTGGCAAAACAAATGCTTAGAGAAATTTGAGTTCTATTAATTAAGATGAAATATTTTCACCTCAGGTGTTGGTTAGTGTCAGTCCTTGTACTTTTCTGTGATGGATATAAGCTTTGGTATTAAATGGGTAGCTTGCTCGGCACTGTGTGCATCCTGCCCTTGTGCCTCTACACTCAAAATCTTCCAGAAAAAGAAGTGAAGGATTAAATAGAGAAGGTGTAAGAATGATATCTTGTATAACAGTGAGGGATCCCATGAGCTTGAGCTGCTTAGCTTATCAGAAGAAGGTTAAGAAGCTACTGGTCCCAAATTTTTAGTCACCTATAGTGGATGACAACATGATATTAAGTTCTTAATCTCTCTTGCCTAATTATCCCCACCTTTTCAAAACTCGGTATTAATATTTCTAAGAGTATACTTTGAACATGAATAATTCTTCTCACATGAAATTGATTTCATTGAAAATAGCCTCTTAGGCTAAAATAAGGTTTCTGCAAAATGCCTGTTTGTTCTCAAATAGTTCATGGTTTTGATTAAAATCTCCAAACTAAGTTTTTGGTTTTAGAAGACTGACACTGAGCATTTCTCTGTTCTCCACTAGCTAAACCCCATGAGTTTATAATTATTTTTTTAAAGTCATGGGAGCATTTGTCATGTAATACACTAGTGGCTCTCCACCTTGGTTTTGCTATCAGCTGAAGCCCGTAATTAATGGGTTTTGAAGGACTATGATTTACAGGCAGCTCTATTAGCTGAGTTTGGAGTGTAGTGATTAATTTGAGACAGGGATTAGAAGCCCTCATGTGACATGGCTGAGGTTAGCAAATGACTGAACATACGGCTTTTGGTGGTTCTTATGATCATGTAACACAATGGATCTTTTCACACTTGGTGGTTGTAATTACCTTCATCTTCTCCTAGACCCGTGACGTTCTCTTTCCCGTTTTTCTAAAGCATTGAAATACACACTTGCTGTGATTCAGGTGTTGTTCATCTGCATTTTTAATTTTCTCCTTCATTATAAAAGAGCCCTCCAAGTTTCTTGTGGGATATTTTTTCTGCCTCAACCACTACTTTTGTGTCTCTTATTTTTACCTGATGACCATTAATGACTCATAATTTTGCAATACTAGCAAGTCGACCGTTTGTGGCATTAATTTGCCTCGCAACATTCTGTTCTGTGTGCATACAGCTGGAATGCTCTGGCATTACTTGCTTAAGAGCATTAGTCTTGAAGTCATTAGCTGTTCCAATGGGGTAATATTCATTTAGATCATGTCTTTCAGTAAATCCCTTCACAAGCTTTTTATTTATTGGAAAGCCAGCTTTCCACTGAGCTTCTGACTACCACCCAGGAAGATGCTGTCATTCATTTAATATGAAATGCTTTGCCTTAAGTTTTTGTTATGTCTTGAAAAGTGCTAATTTTTGTTTTCAAGCGTCTCTATTCATTATCCAGTTAGTTTTTTGAAGGAAATAGCATGCTCTGGCACTCCATTTTATGATTCTGTAAACTTAGGTCCTTCTCCAACCACCACTGTGCAATTCCTGGCATTATCTTCCTGAAAAAAAAGCTAGAAAATCTAAATACAGGGCATAGTTTTATCTTGCTCTGGCTTTTATTACAACCTGGGGGTAGTTTCAGATTCTCTATTGGCTTGATGCTTGCTGTGTCCTTTTTCTAGCACCCAGTTTTAGTGAGGAACCCATTGAATAGCACGTTCAACAATCAGTAGATCAGAACACTATCAATAAGCATTTAAAGTTCTCTGAAAACCCATGTAAATAGTATTTCACATTCCTTGTCAGGCCTATAAAACATTTCCCCAAATGGAAATGCTACATGACAATAGAAGACAAACATTATGGTGCTGGAGCAGGTCCAAAGAAGAGCAACAAGGCTGGCAAAAGTTGTGGAGAACAAACCTTGTGAGAAGTAGATGAGGGAGATGGAACTGGTGAGTCTGAAGAAAGGCTGAGGGGAGACCTTATTGCTGTCTAAAACTACTTGAAACAAGGTTGTAGAGAGGTGGGGGTTGGTCTCTTACAAGTAACAAGTGGTAGGACAAGAGGAAATGGTATCTAGTTGCACCAGAGGAAATTTAGGTTAGACACTGGGAAAATCTTCATGGAAACAGTCATCAGGCCTTGGAACAGGCTGCCCAGGGAGGGGGTTGAATCTCCATCCCCGGATATGTAGCTTAGGGACAGGGTTTAGCGGTGGCCTTGGGGCAGTTGGGTTGATGGTTGGATGCAATGATCTTGCAGGCCTTTTCCAATTTAAATGATATTATGATTCTCTGAAAAGTATTTATAATGCTTTTAACATTATACTTTTGTTTTCAAGTCCATTCATACATGCTACTCCTGATGTCAGGAAAACACATACCACGCTGGTATTCTAGGTTCCAAGAAGTTTATCTCCAACTTCTGATAATTCCATTATTCCAAATAAAACTGCCCTTATGCTTTCTACTAGTCCTGCTCTGTTAACCACTTTAATATTTTTAAGATAATTTTTTAAGTTCTTACTTAATGTCTTATTAGTGCTGATGCTCTTTTCAGACAAAACCCAAATATTTTTAATAAAAACAGTTGAATTAAATTCAATTTCAAATTTAAATTGGTGACATGAATGAAAATGTTAGAACTGTTCGTAGTGGTTTTAAAAACGTTGTATCCTACTGGGTTTTTAAAAGCTTGATCCCTGTTTTTTATCAGTATAGGTCTTTCGTTTGATCCTGTACTTCCACTGTTCATTAGGGAATGACACTCATGTCTATACACAAATATAATTTCTTTGGAAAGCTTGGCTTCAGAGCCACAGAACGTGATTAAGAAGCTTTCCATTATCCCAATGATGAGAAAAAAAATCACAGCTCAATATTTGAAATACATAATTGCAAAGAATATGAAATTATTTTTGTCCTAGGAATTGTGGAAAGAAATGTTTTTCTGCAAGAGCAGGACAGGATATGGGAGACACTCAACTGGGATGTGCTCTGAGTAACTCTGTAAACCTGTTAATGTGTAGAATCTTAGCATTGTTTACACTGGAAAACCCTTCACAATTACTGAGTGCAATGGTTAACCCAACTGCCCCAAGGCCACTGCTAAACCCTGCTCCTGAGCTCCAGAGCTGCATGACTTTTAAACACATTCAAGGGTAGCGATTCAACTCGGCTCTGTTGAAATCTCTATCCTTGCAGGTTTTCATGGCTGCTAGTTAAAGCCACAGCTGACCTGGTTGGGTATTTCCACTTAAAGCAGAGTGAAGGACTAGATAGTCCTCTCCAAACAACTTGCTCATCAAACTTAACATATATAAAGTTGCATCGCTACAGACCAAAAGCTTTGCAAAGCTCATTAAAAGTTGGGTTGAAATGTTTAACTTCTTTTTTTTTGTTCCTAATGCCTGGGGTGCTGGGAAGTAACAGTCTCTGTTCTTGAGTCTCAACTGGCCTTCAAAAGAATGCATGTGAGAGTCTGTGGTTGTAAAATGGGGGTCTGGAGTCTCCCCATGATAGATACAATATTGAACAGCAGCCTTCTAAAGAAGTAGATGCTGGTTTGTAGGATGAGGAACTAACTTCTGAGAGCGTGTCCGTTTAATTGACATTCTTAAGGAGATGGTCTCAGCTTGGGGGAGGAAGATGACTTTCTAAAGAAAGGCCTAGAACTTACTCCCTGGACTGATGGAATATGAAAAAAAGAGAATTTCTGAATTCTCACATCTTATGGGAAAGTTTTTTTCTGTTCCAGATGCAAAACTGAAAGATCTTTTAGACTGAGAAAATATGACCCATCAATACAGAATTTAGCTTACTAGAGTGAGGTTTTTTTACTGAGTGGTAGGTATTAGTTTTCTACAGACAAATAACCTTGTTATGTGTATTAATTAGCTATAATTGCATTAATTAATTTTGGAAATACAGTTATTCATTAAGCAATCAGCATTTCACTTGGACAGCCTACTAAGAATCTCTGGGAAATCTGATGTACTTTCTTCTACCTTGCTTGTTTAGGGGAAATCCATGTCCCATTGTTTCTGAATTTACGTGGAACTATATCTCTAAGCCTTTATTAAAATCTTTACAGCTTCTGTGAGCTGATTGCTGAAAAGAAGGTGAGTCAGGACTGTGAATGACTTTCACAAGTATGTCCAGTCTGCTTAAAAAGGATTTAGTTTTTTTCCAGGTTGTGAGACTCAGTGTGACGTTTTGAACTTCAACTACCGAGTTTTGAAATTCTCTCCCCATTAGACTGTCACATGTACGTTCTTTCCCTGACTTTACAACCTCACTAATTATTTTCCCATTTCAAATGGACTTAGCAAATAACTTTCCTGTTGCTGTCACACATCTGAACTGAGTAGTTAATTTACATGTTTCTGTTTATACACGATGCAATTAGGTTAACGATAGTCTTCTTCCAACTGGGGTGGCATGAACCAAGGCAGCAGAGACAGCAGGCTTTTTTTCCAGAGGTCTTTTTTTTTTCATGTTAACAATCTGAAACTGAAAAACATTTCCCTAAGCCCCTGAGAACCTGTTAATATATTCTTTCATAATTTCATAGACCACTGTGGATTGGTACAATAGCTGCCCTTTTACGTAGCTGTTAATGTCCTCCAATAAGAGTTAAATGTTTCTATCTGTTAAACAAAGTGACCGTGTCATCGTGAGCTTTAGTCTTCTTCATCTCTTGTCCAAGTCCCCTATATGTTGATTCTGAACAGGATTTTTTTTCCTTGGTGTTTCTACATTACTGGAATTTCAAAGCAGCCAATGTAAGAGACAAACGAGACCCATTATGATTTCATTGACTTTGAAGTATTCTGCATTTCCATTCCTCTTGGTGGAAAAGGTCACTTTAATCAGTGGTGAATCCTTCAGAGTTGATAGCACTAAATAATCTTGATAGGTTATTTGAATAGCAATTTGTTTCAGATGAAATTCCTTTAATTGGAAGAACATGCATTTGTGGCAAACTGCAACACATAACTGGAGAGCTCCAAGAGTAGAGCCCTGCTCTCCAGTGTGAGAGTCAGGAACTGATTGACAGAACTAGGATTGCTTCTTCCAAAAGAAGAACAATTAAAGAAACAGGCAACAGCTCCTTAAATGCATACAAGAGCAGAGCAAAAGAGGAGAGCATCTAGCATTTGGGTGATCAAAGCGACAGGAAGTGAATTCCAATAAGCAAGATTCAGATTTCATAGTATGAAATCCTTCCTAGCATTCAAGATCATGGATGGAGCAGGGCAATAACTTGCCTAGGGAGGAGCTGGGAATTTCAATACTGAAGCTGTTAAAAGCAGAACCAGTGCCCAACAAGAAAACCCAGGTTTAAGACAGAAGGTATGATCCTTCTGTGAAACAAAAGATTAATAAGGTGGTCTCTCAAAGCATCTTCTGGTCCTGTTTTCCATCCTTCTCCTTGTTCTTAGATTTCAAACTTGCTCATGTCAACATGGATGTCCAGAAAACAGAATCTATAAGAATGGGGTGAGGTTTCCATTTATTGTCATGTAATAACATGGTTATTGTTTTTCAAAAATGGGTATGTTTTTTTTTTTGCTTTCAAAACCAGTCAGATTTTCAGAGACTCCTTCTTGCCCGATTCCTGCCTGCCAGTTTTGGGCTCCTAAACTGAACCTAAAATTTGTGATGCCTCCTAAGACAGTGTCCTTAAGTGACTTTCATCACTCTTGAACCAACAAAAGCCTAACGTAATGACATCCAGTCTCTAGGGAGGAGAAAGATTGTGTTAGAGGTTGTACCCTGTACCCGTGGTCTTGCTTCTAAATAAAACATACAGCTCTGTGCTGAAACATGTGTTTCTTATGAATCACATTCATTGCACTCATTAAATGATTTTTAATTCAGATAAAGCATAGTGAAAAGTCACACAATAATGCCAGTTGTACGTGGTCTGTGATACCACTTACTGCTTCAGTATATGCCTCCACTTCTCCTGATTACATGAAATATGTAAATGTGCAAATCTGGCTCCTTTCGCAATGGTTACATTTTCATTCCCTGTGAACTAAAATCAGGATTGTCCAATTTTATATGGAATCTAATCACAGCAAGTTGCCTCGGTAAGTATGAAAGTGGTTTTGAAAGAGGCTCAGCTTCCCAGAATAGATTTTGCCTGGGCTTTCTAGGTATGTTATATTCTTTTCAAAGTACTAATACTAATAGCTCACACTCAGGAAAGATTTTTCTCTATTAGAACTATTATCAAAGATGTGTTTGTTGCTGTGCCTGTTCAATGAGAAAAGTGTCTCTGGCTCTACAGTTGATATGAGTGGCAATAAATCCACCAGGGCTGTGATGCAAGATCATAAAACCCACAATCTGTAGAGCACTATGATTATGTTCCTATCATCAGTTAAGAGTTCAGCTCATATCTCGAGCTTTGATTCCCTACATTTTCTTACAGAGCTGTTTTTCCTCTTTTACTGAAAAAAAAAATCAATAAAAGGGAATTACAGGAAAAGCATCTCTCTGCTTCAGGCTTCATTTCCAAGTTTGTAGCACACCAAATACAAACAAAACCAAGAGCAGCTCCATTTGGATGGATATTTTCACTTAAATCTCAAAGTCACAAAGGAATTGACTTCTGTAGTTTTTCCAGATTTTACCAAACACCTCACAAACTCATCTGCAGTCCAAATTCACAGTGAAGTCAAAGGGGATTTAATAAATCAGTTCTTTTCCTGGGTAAAAAAGGTTTCACTAGTTAATAAGATTCAGTATATTAGAGTACTGCAGGAAAGCTCAGGGGATTTCTTCCTGGCTAGAAATTAGTGATAATGAAATAGAACTTTAAGAAAAGTGGCATGTGTACAGGAAGATAATAAATATCCCTTAGAATCCATTGAACAGACAGGTCTGATGTGCAATAAGAAACTCCTTCTCTGCAGAAAGATATCTGTGGGGAAAAAAATTGTTTTCATGCTAGACCATGAGAAATTGTACCAGGAAAAAGGTACTAGAACAGGGGGAATCCTGATTTTACAGTATCACAGTAATGATGAGACTGGAAAAGACCTTAAAGATCATCCAGTCCAACCTAAAACCAACCAAGTAAACCTAAATATCTAATATCTAGCTCATGCTACTCAGCACCTTGTCCAATCTAACCTTAAACACCTCCACAGACGGTGACCCAACCACCTCCGTGGGCAGCCCGTTCCAAAACCAGATCACTCTTTCAGTAAAAGAACTCTTCCTAATGTCAAGTCTAAACCTCCCCCAATGGAGCTTAAGATTTAATAATTAAGACTTTAATAAATAATTATTTAATTTAATAAATAATTAAGACTTTAATATATTGAATGATTCCTATGCATCATTCCTTATGTTACAAATAAAGTGCAGACTCACATAGCTAAAAAATTCTCCCTGGAGTCAACTGACAGTGAATAAATTCTCTCATGTCTTCTCCCAGGAATCAGGTTTGATACTATCCAGTAGTATCTTCTACTTGAGGCAATATTGTTATTCAGCCCAGGTATTTCAACAGTACCACAGGGCTTCATCCACTCAACTTCTGTTCTGCAGAGCTGCATCAGGAACTCTGCTACTGGGCCAGGCTGCCTCCTCTTGCAAACATGTTCCAAATTTTCTCTGTAAGTCTGTTGAGCCTGCTTAGGAAATGGGTTTGAATTTTGGTCTGTGAGCAGGTTTTTCAGTGGTTGGTATTTTCAGGATCTAAGCAGCTGGTTTTGTGAAATTTAAGAAAACATTTTTACATGGACCTGAGCCATTTTGTGCTTGTTGACGCAGTTGAAAGACATGCCATCATGGTCTCTTCCAGCTGTTGAGGCAGTGGCTCGAGTTGCACCGGGGGGAATTTAGATTAGACTTTAGGAAAACCTTCGCCATTCAAAGGCTCATCAGGCCTTAGAACAGGCTGCCCAGGTTGGGGGTTGAATTGCCACCCCGAATGTGTTTACAAGTCATGTAGGTCTGGAACTTAGGGACATGGCTTAGTGGGGGACAGGGTAGAGTTGGGTGAGTGATTTGGCTTGATGAGCTTAAAGGTCTTTTCTAACCTAAGCAATTCTATGAACCCTGTTTGATGTGTTTATGTTTTGGTGTTTGTGTAAGTGCTCCTCTAATTTGCATCAGGCCAAATCACCAATTTCAACTAACCTTTCTGATTTTAGCAGAATTAGGGAGCTGGAGGAGAAGCAATAAAGTGTCTGTATAGTGTTTTATTTAAGGTTTCAAATCTGAGTAATTTTCTTCCCCAAAATTGTTCACTTGTATTGTTTTCCACTCTGAGTTATCACTAGGCTACGTGTAGAAAACACTGTAATTGTTTCCATAGTAACAAAGACTTCAAAAGATGGAATGAGCTGGACAATAAAAAAAAATATATCAAGTTGTAAATGAAATAAAAATGAGTGGCAGAGACACAATACCAGGTGCTAAAGTCTAAAAGCCATGGGACTCCTTTGCCACAGCCCATGCGAATATGGGAGTGATGCAAGAGGTTAGTATCAAATTCTCTAGAGCACTCTATTTCTCACAGTCCGTTTTACCATAGTTTTTTTATTCGTGGACTCTATTCCTCTCTTTGGGCTTTTTTCTTGACCACTTGAACATGTGCTGATCACATTCTTCATTGGAGATGGTAGCCTGGGTGCCATCCTTCCAGTGCTGCCCCTAGAACTGGTAGGATGCAAGTGAGAGATCTGCTGGATGAACTGGTGTTGCTTATTTTATTACTAGTTGCACACTCTTGTGTGGGTTGGTTGGTTGAGTTTTTACATCAAATATCACACAAATAGTTATCAGGAAATCTGCATTCTGTTTTTGAATTTGCTACTGATACCTCTGTAATTTATATTGCATTGGCTTGTTCCTTGACTTCCCTAAGAGACATGGAATGTTTCTCCATTGCATACTGGTTTTGAGAGGAGGATTTTTCAAGATGAGCAGTGCTGGCAATCTCTTACCTCTTTCAAGCCCGTTGTGCATCAAATATATTTAAACAGTTAGCTGCAATATGCCTGGTGCCTAAATATTGTAACATTCTGCAGCAGACTTCCTTGGTTAGTCCTCTGAACTCTCATACTTGTTTTGAAGTATTTCAGAAGAACTGCTTAGCATTTTGCCTGAAGTTGGTGCTAGAAATATCTAAACTAAACAGCATTCTGTGTAATACACGTCAGAATGCTGCTGCAAATGATTTTTGGCTCTGCAGAGCATCATGCTCTCTAAAATAAAGAGAGGAGCTTTAAATTGTAATGTGCTATGCATTGAAGGCTGGTTTCAGAGATGCAAATTATTTCTATTTGCGGGTCCGGAGATTCTTCGAGAGTTTCACAAGGGGGTGGAAGCTCTTGCACCAGGAATCCAGCCACATTTCAGAGACAATGAACTGGGGAAGGTTTAACCCACTATTCTCTGCTAATTGCTCCTGCAGTCAACCTATCAGCCAGTATCAGAAGCTGTGAGAGCTCCCACATTCCAAAAGCTTCTTGGACTCTCCAGCTGAGACCTCCCAGGCACATGCATTCATATCTCACAGTTAAAATAAAATTTGTTGTGGCTAAACAGCTTCTAAATCTTTTCTTCCTCCAGATGGGAGCATTTGTGTAATGAAGTGTTTGGCAAGGTTGGCAGAAGTAACAATGTCCCTTTTGGAAGGTTTCCAAAACAAATACACAGGAAATATGGAGGGGGTGATCCCAGGTCATTGTTTTTTTGGGAAAGGGTTGTTTGTTTTCTGGGATGATTTTGTTTTGTTTTATTTTGTTTTGTTTTGTTTTCAAGGTCTGTGCTCCTTCAATGTGTAAAAACACAGTTCTCTGGCAGTTGCAATCAAGCCTGGCATAGGGATTGATGAAGGATGCTCAAAGTATTTATCCTCTGTATAGGGACAGCAAACGGAAAGATAGGAAAGAGCATGGGGGTGAGTAATGTGTATCTAAATTTAATTTGGCTACACCAGTTCTGCAGTGATCATCCAACCAAAGCCTGGAGATTGGGTTAGGTTTGTTGACTTGTCACAATACATAGGCTGCATTGAGGTTATGTACAATAGGAACAAACCACAACCGGCAGTGGGATTTTCTCATAGTATCTATTTCATGCCCATTGACATAAATGATGGCAGAAGTGAGTGGGAGACCTCCAGGTCATATTACTGCAGAAAAAGACATCCTGCTTAGGCTTTAGCAAAGTTTGCAAAAGATTTATCAATATAAAGTTAGAGTCAGATCTTCACAGGTGCCAAAGAGACACCAGGTAACAGACACCTTATAGCTTTAATGAAACATAAGTGGAGTTGTTGACACTAGATGTCCACATATCTCAGTCCACCCTAGACAAAGCCAGTGATTTTGGGACTCTGAGCAATCTGTTCTAGTTAGAGATGTCCCTGTTTGTTGTAGGGGGATGAACTAGATGAACTTCACAGGTCCCTTCCAACCCAGTACATTCTACAATTTCCTCTCTCTCTCTAAAAATGAAGTAGCTGTACAACATCAAGACCTCCTGTGTAATGACTGTTGGCATGTTGAGACTTCCAAATAGCTATTACTGTAATTCAGCTATTAGATTATTTAAAATGTGTTCTGTCTGGTTAGGATAAAGTTCAGTGCCTTACAGACCAGAGTCCCCACTAGCATTAATTTGTATGAAGGCAGTGAGGGAGAAGTTGGATCACTGAGTTTCACAGAACATTCAGCTTCAAATAGTTTTCAATACTGCTGCTCTTTCACAGGTCCCTTGTCCACCATCTGTTAATCAGCCATGTGAAGGTTTTCTTTTTGGGCAAAACTTTTATGCTTTGCTTTCCTGGCCTTTGCCTGAATAGAATCCAGATTCTTCATGTCCTGTTTAGATGGAAAAGCTCATTACTTTTTCACCCCACTGATTAGTTCTGAGTGGTTTAAAGTTGGTGTTGTTTTGCCACTGATAACTTTTTTCACCTACACCAGAACTCGGTCCCTCACTACCCAGCAAACCTGCTCTCACAAAAATAGGAGCATCAGGGTCTCACTTGACTCTTAATCTGCTTCTCTGAATAAACTTCAGCATGTTTAGTGTTTTACTGCAGCTTTGGGGGCTGTGACTTTATCCTGCTTTAGTATGAGTCAGCTCTGAAGTTACCTGAGGTGTTGCTTTTTCAGGTTCAAACATCATCACGTCGATTTAGGTTTGAATGTTATTGTTCCACCGTCATAGACAGGGGAAGAAGGGAAACAATAAGCCAGTAACCATTTTATCTTTTGACCCAAATAGTGAAATGACTGATCCCAGTCAGCCCCTTGGACAAATATGGTTAGATCAACCAAAGGTAGGAAAGACAATCTGAACTGATGCTTCAAAGCTTTTCAGTCATGTTTTTCATCTTAATTAAATTATTATTAAAGTCTTGTGAGCCTCCTGAATCTTCTTTCACAAAAGAAGTAAAAAAAGAGGGCAAATGAGACACAAACTTCTGGTTTTGAACTTTGTGAAGAAAAATGGGAGAAAATAGCTTAGTTTTGAGTATTTTTTCCCCATTACCCCATACCTGTGGTTGCATTTCGTGGAGGGTTGTTACCTGCATAGCTCTGTCATGGGCAGCTGTACCCATCCTTTCCAGTTGCTTTCTTCTCCTGCCCAGAGGTTTTACTTTGTGGGAGGAAAGCACGGAGGTGAATGCACAGCATGCTTGGCATAAATCATAGTCTACATGATGCTGTGTTTGTTATCTAAAGTATAAAAGTCATTTGCAGGGAATAATGTCAACTTCTGCATTTCTGGTTAAGGAAAACAATCAACTTTGTGCCTCTGAACATATCATTAGCTGATTCTCATTTCACAGGCCTAAATCTTACAAGTATTTACAGGGTCTATTTTACAGATCAACCATTAACCTCGGTGCTTGTGTCTTCTTTGAAAGAAAAAAAGCATTACAAAAAAATCCCATTTTGTAATCCCAGAGTGAAATAAGGAGAGCACATAATGTTTCATGCATAATGAAGCATGCAAAGTGTTTTTCCTTAATAGTTAAAATCTCCACGTGCTGATGGAATGCCTGAGAGCATCGTCTTGTCGTTAGTGTGCACAGGCAGCCACGCCACAATGGCTCTTGGAAATCAGCCCGTCACTTGATAGAACAAAATAAGGCTAAAATACTTCTTTCTTCCTTTCTGTGCCAGTTTACAAAATTCCTATCGTTGTGGTGTTCTGGCAGATCTGACGTACATCTCCTTTGAGATGTCCTCACCACTCTACATCCATGAGAGAGGCACTGGGAAAGTGAGGTGAGATGTGCATCATGTAGTTTATGAGGAGCTCAGGTTGGTTACGTGTTGCTTTTTGGTGATGTGGTATCTACAAAAAATTAAGACTGTTCTCTTTTGCTCTGTTTCATGGGGCTTGCACAGATTTTCTGCCTAATTTAATGTAAAATGTGCTGTTTGGAGCACATTTATCTGAAAAATAAAGGATATTTTATAATTCCCCAAATTATACTGCGCCCAATATACTGCCTGATCCTCCTCCCCTTTATGAGGCCTATGAATACCTTGGCTGGCTTCCCACTAGGTTTCCTCCCTCTATTCTGCTTTTTGGCATCCGTTTTGTTTTGCGGAGCCGCACAAACAGAACTCTTAACACTGCCCTACTTCCCTTGTTTTATTTTCTCCTGAATTTAGGTCACTGCTAAACTCATCCTGTATGTGTCCCATGTTATAATCAGACTACAGACCTTATAGTTCTTTCTTGTCTGTTTTTTCTCTTCAGTTAATTTTTACTTGAAAGGCAATAACAGGACTTTGGCAGCTACAGCTACTTCTTAAATGCCCTGGTGCCACACTAACCAGATGATGTTTTGTCATCTGTGCTGATTTTTTTGCATGTGGCTCCAAGCAGATCATGTTGTCACAATCAAATTGTGCCATCGCATTTCTGACTACTTTTTTTTCCCTCCAGTCTCTAGAATTGGGTATGAGGCAACATGAACGTGGAAGAATGAGATTACCTGAATGCCTTGATGAGCTAGACCGTGGGCACTATTCAGGAAGGAGAAAAGATTGATTGTGGCTCTCATGAGGTTTAGTGCTAAATCTTGGTTACCTTAGAACCACCTTCTTCAAAAGTCCCAGCCAATCCAAGAGGGAAAAAATACAAACCTTGAGTTTTGTTCTGATATCATTCCTCCTATGGCTTCTTTGAAGCATTTTGCTTTCTTGCCTCAAATTTTAGATGTTGGTTGTGTTTTGTATAAGAAGAGGAGGCTCCAGAGGGACCTTATAGCAGTCTTCCAGCACCTGAAGGGAGCTACAGGAAAGTTGGAAAGGGACTTTATATAGGGACTCCAGTGATTACACAAGGGAGATGGTTTCAAGCTGAAAGAGAGGGGATTTTGATTGGCTCTTAGGAAGAAATTTCTCACTCTCTGGGTGCTGAGGCACTGGAACAGGTTGCCCAGGGAAGTTGTGGATGCTCCATCCCTGGAACTGTTCAAGGGCAGGTTGGATGGTGTTCTGGGCAACCTGGTCTGGTGAGAGGTGTTCCTGCGCATGGCAGGTGGGTAGGAACTAGGTGATCTCTGCTGGGCCTTCCAACCTAAACCGTTCTATTATCCTGTCGTTCTTAGGTCAGACTCTTTGTGAGACTCTTTCATCTTTTATGTGCCATTTTAATGACTGTATACAGCATCTTTCTCTTTGGTAACCATGAAGGTTACCATTCAGGTTGATTTTGCATTCATTTTCTGGTTTGTCTATGGAATGGAACTATGAGAGCAAAAAGCTGAGAATTAAACAATGATTCCTTGACCTTCCTGCTTCTCCCTTGTTTCTTCACTTTCTGAAATAATAGGCAATTTGGATGCAAAAAGCTCAGCGGGTTCAGGTGAAGGTCTGAGTTTAAATCGAAGCCTTGTAGCAACAAACAAATTAAGAAGTCTTAGCAAGTAAATCTTGGTCCTCAGGAATCTGTTGTGTCTCAGGCTGTAAGCCTCACATGAGCTTCTTGTATTGCGCAGAAAATGAAATACTGCAGTGACTCAGGTGGGCTGCATTGATCCAAATATCTGGGATATAGGCTGGATTCACAGAATTACAGAATTAGTGAGGCTGGACAAGACCTCTGAGATTATCACGTCCAGCCTATTACCTGACACCGTGACATCAGCTAGACACATATTCCATAGTGAATATGAGAATGCTGGTAGTAATAAAACAAGTAGCCTTTGCAGAGCAATTTTAGCCTCAGGTACTTCTTTTTGTTCTGTTTGACTTCATTAGAAGCTGGATGAATGCACGCTGGTAAAATTGTGCCTTTAGGTCTGTGTCTATGAAGCTGAAGAAAACATCTATCCTTGCACTTTGGTGTTTTGTATGTGAGGAACCTGTTGCCTAAAGATGCTGGCAATTCACTTTCTCCTATTTACTTCTGCAGCTTGTTGTGTTGTTGAAGCCAAGTTGTTAAACTACAAGAAAAATAAGGTCATGAGCTTGCTGCAGGGTTGTACATCAGCCCCAGCGACTCCAAGACTATCGTGATGTTCTCAATGTCTCCCATGAGAAGAATTGCATTTATGAACTTGTCTGATGTTCAAGCTGTGAGGCTACAAATGTTTATGTTCTGATGTCCCAAGGCTGGTCTGTGGATGTCAGCTTCTCCTTTGCAGAGGATCTGTCTGCCTCAGTAATATATAACCTGATGGACTCTGCTGCATTAGGACAAGGAACAGCCCCATCCAAGCAAAAACTGTCTGTTGCATCCTCTGTGAGGAGTGACCTAAGACAGAGATAACCATTCTTTGCCTGCTCTAATTCATTTCCATTTCATTTCACTTCCTTCCCCTCAAAATACTGTGGAGAGCCAATGCTACAGCTATTGATTCTTTTTTGTTCACGCTAATGACACCTTTCCTTCTTCAGGTCACTCTGTATTAAAGCTGTTAATCAAATGTCATAACCTGCGAGCATATGGGTTCCATTCATGGCCAGGAAGCAGTAATTGGAAGCAAAGTAGCAGCAGTCACTCCCTGGGGAGAAATTTTTCTTCGAAGTGAAAATACTGCTGTACTCTCCCATGGTTAGAATCACTGGAGTGCATATGTATGACCATATATAGCCTTTCCTTCCAGCAGCACATCCCATTTGTAATCCTCTTTTGGCTCTGATGCTACAGGAGCTTAGATCACAATGTACCACATTTAGTAGTTATCACGTAGCAGCAGACAGATGGGCTCTTACATGACAAAATAGCCACCACCACTGCAGCAAGTAGCTTAGATGACAGCCCAGTACTGTCCATAACGGATGATCGTGAGCAATGTCTAGTAGCCAGAATAAAAATCAATTTCACGTCTCAAAAGACTGAGAGCCGAATGGGCTCACTAAAATGGGCGGTAGCAAGCAGAGGATGCAGCAGAACCAGGAAAAGGGACAATGTGGTGGTTCTTGGGCAGAGCTTAACTGTCTGCGTTACAGACTGCTGCTGGCTTTTGGAAGTGAATGTCACAGCCAAAGCTGAGGTAGTGCTGCAGCATGGGGTTCTCAGGCTGACTCTGAGAGTTAGTGGCTAGCTAACTCCACTAGCTTTATCCTAGGACAGAAGTCACGTAGGTCTGGAAATTAGGGACATGGTTTAGCCATGGGCTTAGGACAGTTGGGTTAGCAGCTGGACTCAGTGATCTTAAAGTCTTTGCTAAATGAAACTGTGATTCTAATGACCACTTCACCTAGTCACAAATGCCTTTCTGGATTTGTGTCATCCTTATTGTTCTTCATTCCTTGTAGTAGCTTGGGAGAGCAATTTTATTTCACATGTGTGTTGGAGAATGGCTGCAGAAATATGTGGTTTGCTATCAGAATCAATGCAAGTGTAAGCTCTCTTCTTAAGGTTGATCTGCTTTATTCCTGTGAGACAGGATTTGGTTCCTGTTTGCTTTATTCAGTGTTAACCACCTGGTTAAAGAGACTAAGCCACTGTGGCTGATCATTCATATAAACAAGTGAAATCATTAAGGCCAACAAATTCTCAGTTCAAACAGGAGATATTCTGTCTTTATCAGCCAAAGCAGAGAACAATCTCCTACTCTACAGGTGAACCTCTTAAACTCAATATTTTTAGTCAAGCACACAATATTATCCTGTAAGTTTTACCATCTCTTTGATAATCATGGAATCATTAAAGTTGGGAGAGGCCCTCAACATCATCAAGTCCAACCATAAAGGTTGGGAAAGACCTGTGGACAAATAGTGTAGACAAACGTAGACCTGTAGACTAACGTAGACAATATTGGCTGAGATGTGAATAAATTTATTTGACTACTTGCAGAGAAAGTGCAGTAGGAGCTCAGGGAGAAAGGGTTGATTGGTGAGAGAATTTGTTGCAGAAGCAGAGTGGGAAATAAGTTTTGAGGAAAGGGAAAATTTGGAGGTAGTGAGAGTTGAACAGCCTGAATTGAGGTGAAACCAGTCACTATGAGAGGGAATGAAGGTTTCCAATGATGTCTCGATTTTGCTTAGAGAAGTCAGTGTGTCCAAGCTCAGTGATCTGTCAGGTATTCACCCACAAGAATTGACATACTTTCTTCTGTTGTGGGACATAGAATCAATAGTACAGTTTAGCAGATGGGTTCCTGGACCTCAAATGTTTCTCATTACTTTGAGTTCAGCTTTCCTGTGCTGATTCTGGACGATGTTCGCTGTGCATTGAATGTGATGTAGGATACAGGATGGGAACTGGGGACAGCGCAAATGAAAATTGGAATTAGATTTTTGTAAGACAAAAACGTGGAGTGTGGCACAGCTACAATGGACCAGGGAGAGAAAAATTCATTCTCTGGTATCATGTTGTAATTTAACCTAATTGCTGTGAACACACAACTGCCCGTTGCAGTGAACATAGAACCATTTACATTGAAGAGACCTTCAAGATCATCAAGTCCAACCATTAACCCAGCTGTCCCAAGCCCTCTGCCAAACCCTGTCCCTAAGCTCCAGACCTACGTGACTTTTAAGTGTGTTCAGGCATGGTGATTCAACCTGTCCCTGGGCAGCCTGTTCCAAGGCTTGATGACTGTTTCCATGAAGTTTTTTCTAATGTCCAACCTAAACTTGCCCTCATGCAGCTTGAGACCGTTTCTTCTTGTCCTATCACTCGTTACTTCTGACCTTGTTACCCATTTCAATATGCTTTGGGCCAAGCTTTTACTTCCTTGGTGTACCTCTCAAATCAGAACCTCTGATAATGTTAAGTTGTGCTAAAGACAGTTTGCTTTTAGGACAGGGTGGTGACAGTCAGTGTTGCAGTTTTCACATGTAGATAAACCTCCTTCGTTCATCTCTAGGAGCTTTAGCCAGCAATCTTCCAGCACAGGCATTAGTTCTAAGCCTTTCTGCATGTGTAGCTTAGAGAATACAAGTCTGGAGAGTGGGAGAGGGGCTTCTTAAAATGTATTCTCTTATAACGCAGCAGAATTTTTCTTTGTAGGCCAACGTCATGCGTACGTTCAGCTTCTGTCACCATGTTAATACACATGGGGGGGCTCTGTTTTTTTCCTCTTTGTTTTTGTTGGTGTCTCACACATTGCTTTGTTGTACTTGGAGAAGCCAAGGGATTATACAATAACAAAATTAAGATAGAAAAGAAAGCAAAATTTCAGGAAATGACCAAAGATACAGTTTTAATTCATCATGTCCACCTTTTGTCCAACAGGAAGACTAGAGGGACTGAAATGGGTCACTGGTGGTGTTTGCACAGCACCTTTATGTTCTGGCTTAGGTTTCTCTCATTTGTTCTGTAGTTGAGGGGTGTCCCTGCCCATGGAAGAAAGGTTGGAGTAGACGATCTTTATAGTCCTTTCCAACCTTAGCCATTCAATGCCTCTGGTTCTGTGATTCAATAGTGTTTTGAGCTAGGAAATCTGGGGAGAATTGAACAGTTGAGACATTTGAGCCTGCTCTTATTTATATGGGTCATTATCTGAGTTTTGCCTGAGAAAGTCAAACAAAATCAGAAACACTCAAGTATAATCATTTCCCCTTGATATGTGGGTGACTTTTAACTGTTCTCCCCTCAGCTTTGTAGACTTGATACCAATTATTATATAATTTATATGATATGATCAAGTATGGTATCATGTAAATTAATAGCAAATAATAATTTATGTAGTGATTATTATTAACTCCTGATAGTCTTCTAGTTATATTGCTGCTAGCAGTAGTCATGACACATCTCTAACAGATTGTGAATGACTTGGCTGCCACATCAGCCGGCTTGAGCCGATCAGCTGCTGGTATTTATTTGCATCATGCCTGCCACATGCTGCGTCTCTTAGAAGGTGGAGATGCCACCGTTGTTTACACATACAGACAAAATCTCTTACTAATAAGCAGTGGATTTAATTGCCAGGGGGTTGGGAATGAGCCAGGCAGTGTATTATTTTGCCCTCTGCGCTCTCACCTGATGATGCAGGGCTGGTCTGTTCAGGGCTATTCTGCACAAAACCAGATGTTTTATGACCCAAACACAACCCCAAACCCAATTTTACCTATTTCTGCTCACACTAGAAATTTCCACAGCAGCTCTGTGCAGCCTTAGCCTGCACCAGCAGATGGGGCGGTTACTGTGCATTTCCAGTCCGTTCTGCAATATCTCATTATTCGTGGAGTATGTTTTCCCTGCGCAGAGCTCCGAAGCTTATTTTTCATTAGGAATCAGCTTTGTGTGGCTAATGGCATTATTGGCTATTGCCTGCCTCAATTCAGCAATTGCTGCTGCTGGTTGTGTGTGTGAGGTGCACACAGTGTCCCAAGGGCTACATCCTAACAGTGCTTTGTGGAACACCACAGAGGAAGAGCCTGTGGCAATAGCAGTGAAAAAGATCCCTCATTTCCGTTCAGTGAGTCAGGTAATGTTCATAATGAGCTCTTCAACATTATTCCTGTTTACAAGCCTGGGTTATGTACCAGATCTAGAACTTCAGGAGTGAGATTCCAGGGAGGAGGCACAAATTATAGATAAACTGCAGTGATGACACTTCAGTACCCGAGTAGTGCAGTTCTTTATTACTTGGCTTTGCGAATAAAGATGGTCTTTACACACACACTTTTTTGTCTCGTCCTGGTTAGGTAATAAATTAAGGCTCTGCTTTTTTATATCCATAAGAAATCATGTCAATCAGTTGTTGCAACTACACATTGTAGTCTAAGAACCCTGTTATTTATTGCAACAGAAGAAAGTCTGTAGAATCCTAATCAACTGAAGTTCTAAGGTTTATTATGAGTTTGTCTCTTTGGAAAAGGTTTTTCCTTAAAGTTCAAGTCACTGGTAGGAAGGAGTGTGCTCTTACTTTTACATTTGTTTGATAAGGAATGCAGAAAGTATCTTCAGACTAGATGACTCTTCCAGTGTGAAAGTGGATACCAAAGCAGTGACCTGGGACACTGGCAATTTAAGTTCAGGTTCGTTCTGCATGATTGAGGGCTTTGACCAACCTGAAACTCCAATATCTTTCACCTACTCAAAGCGAAGGCTTTTACACTGTGAATAGTGATCTGATGGCACATGGTAAAGTGTTTGAGCTGACTTGAGTGATATAGTCACTCCTGAGAAATTCCTTCCTATTTACATTGGAGTTGGCTTTATAAAATGTCCACATAACAGTATACCGGAAGGCCTTAGTTTATCAATATACAAGTGAGCAAGAAGGGTTCTCCTCTCCAACATGAGCTGTTCTTCGCGAAACTTGCTGTGTTGTTCATCTTCCCTTCAGCGTCCCATACCCAGAAACTTGCAAATTGCTAGTTTTGTTAGAAGCAAAATGCAGAAACTGATTCATTTCCCTCAGTTTCTCTGTGCAGCAGATTTTATTAAAGTTGCTTAGCTGGACTCTTCCATTTAATGTTCCTGACAAGGTCTCCTAAAATATTCTTGGCCTTTCACAGTAAGAGCAGGACAGGGATAGAAAGACAGGGAGGTTTGGTCAAAATGTTAAGCTGGAAGTGGAGAAAATAATAGGATCATGAAGAGCATCTGCAGAATGAGGATAATAATCACCATGAGGGCATTTCTGTGTTGAATGATGTAACAGCTTCTCTCTTCAGTGCAGCAGGAACTACATCTGGTCAATACAAATGGAAAAGAAGCTCAAAGGATCTTGAAACCATAGAAAGCACAAATAAAACCCACATCCACTTCAGAGGCAAAAATGCATTCTATAGTCCATTTCACTTTTGATTCTGAAGACTCTGCTTCAGATATGAGGAATGCTTGTGTACATTCCAGCTTCTCTAGGTTGGAAAAAATATAGCCCAAACCAACAAGCATTGTTCATGGCATTTGTTTCTCCTCTGTTGTTAGACCAAGACATGGTACAATTCTATTTCATAATCCTATATGGAATAAGTAGTTAATTTTCATGTTTGAGCAGGGGAGGACAGTATGTGGCCACATCAGGAATATCAGAAAACCTTGAGATTGCCATCATTTGTCGATGATGGTGAGCAAAGACTAGAGAGTGATTTTGTCCTATGATGTGATCAAAATTAAGACTGAGACACAGACACAAATCAAAAACGCACTAACAATTTTATGAAATCTCAGGTTTTAGTGGTCTAGGATTAATGTTCTACATAGACACAGTAGAAAAATCTATTTAGAAACATGATACAGCTTAAACCACTAAGAACCTTTGAATGAATCGGTGCTTTGTGGTGGGGATAAAGAACTAGGGAATCAATTTACCATGCAAAGTGGTTTTCCACCATTTCTTTCATTTGGTAGCTCCAAAAGGCAAACAGTTGTCATAGAAACAGTAAAATAAATCCATTTTGTGGGACTGGATGAGAATGCAAATAAGGGCTCACTAGATAGATTTTTGTCAAGTGTATATCCTGACAGAACTTTATTGAAGGATAAAATGCTTCCCGTTGTTTAGTTTAAATGGCTTCTCCTTTCCATGCTGGTTGGACTTTTCACAGCATGCTCTTTTGTCTCAGAATCAAAGAATTATTGAGGCTGGAAAAGATCTCTAAGATCATCAGGTCCAGCCTATGACCTAACATCACCACATCAGTGAGACCGTGGCACTAAGTGCTATGTCCAATCTTTTCTTAAACACCTCCTGGGATGGGGTCTCCACCACCTCCCTGGGCAGTCCACTCCAATGTCTGTTCACCCTTTCCATGAGGAAGGGCTTCCTAACATCTAATCTAACCCTCCCCTGGTGCAGCTTCAGGCTCTGTCACTTGCCCTGTCACTAGGTGCCTGGGAGAAGAGCCTGACTCTCAACTGTCTACAACCTCCTTTCAGGTAGTTATAGAGTGATACAAAGATGGGTGGTGTCACCGACACCCCAGCAGACTGTGCTGCCATTCAGTGGACAGACTAGAGAGCTGGGCAAGAGAGACATTGAATGAACAACTTAAATGGGATTCTAGTCACCATACCTCTTACCTGCTTAAAGCTAAGGAATACCTTCATCAATACAGTAGAAGTATCCTGGTTTCATCATGAGGTCAAGAGGTATCTTGGGAATCCTAGAAATTAAAAAGCATTTTGCAATGTATATTTAGTGCATTTTTTAAAAACCAATGCAGTGAAATTCCACTTCTAAATATAAGGGTAGGATGCTAGAAATAAGAATCTAATTACCTCTAAGGCACTCAGCCAGTGGTACAGCTCCTAAAAATGTTTCTTCTGTCCAATAATGGTAGGGCAGGTAAAAATCACTCTCTCCTGTCCTTGATCCTCACAATGTCCTAGGTATGGTGAAATGGATGAGTTCCAAAATATGCAAAGCTGTTAAAACTAATTGTTGTACAGTTTCAAATGCAGTGGTTGCATAAATCTCTGGCTCTTCTCCCAGGCATTGATCCTGTACTCCAGTAAGCCNTTCCTGTGTGATGTGGTCCAGGTGATCCTGCTGTGGCAGGGGGATTGGACTGGATGATCTTCCTATCCCTAATGATTCTTTGATTCTATGATTTCCAATCTTCTCACTGCTTGTAACTGATACATCAACACGTGGTACAAGGCATCAGTATAGTCACAGCGTTATGTGTTTGAGAATTAATCTCTTATAAAATACCCGTTTTTGTTTTCCACAAGATTCAAACACCAGAGAAGCACCAAACTAAGACTGTGAGGATATGTAGCCATTTTAGGAATTCTGGTTCTGTTTTTCTTCATCTCATCACAGACAAAAGATTTGTTCTGCCATGTTGAAAGTCAAAATGTAGTCAATAGTCACCTTTGAAAATCAAAGTTCTGGCTCTGGCCTGGATGGACACTGCATGAATGAATTTTGGGACACAAGAAAACCTCACCTGACCAAACAAGTGGGTTTGAATTGGTGAATTTAGGGCCACTTACAGGACATTGAAAGCAAAGTGCTTGACAGAGGTCTCAAAGAGAAAAGAGCTGCTGACTGTAAGAAGTCGATTGGGCTTTTAGCACTGATTTTAAGGACTAAAAATTTCACACTCCTTAAAATAGGGGAGCTGCATTTTGGGGAAAAAATAAATAACATAAGACTGTCATTTAAAAAATGAAGGATTTTACCTTCCTGCCAAACTCTATTTCTGCCAGTCTTGCAGCATTATATGTATATGTTTTATAGACAGGAAAAGATATGTACATTTAGTAAGTCTGCTTAAAAAGCTGTAATTCTTGATATGTAGAGTAATAAAGCCCTGAGAGAATCTCATATTTCTATTTTATGCCCAGTGACTCCCACAAAGGGAATTATTACTATTCCTCTAAGTTCAAATATTAAATCTCAGCAAGAAGATATTAATTCATCCAGTTTTACAAATGCAGATTGCATAGAATGTGTCTGGAGTGTGTCTCGAAGCAAGTATTTGCATCATTTTTTCTTTGGTTTTCTTAGAGCTCTCGGTTTTGAGTCAAGTTGTAGTGATGAGATTTCTTTGCTTCAGTGGAATGTGGAAACAGGCACATGGAGAGGAACCGATGGGTTTGATGTGTATAAACAAACAAAAACGTGTGTGTTATTCCCTGGTATCCAACTGCATATCTTCTTGGATTTTAGAATGTTCTAAGGGTGCTTTTTCCTCTTCTGTCGGTCCCTCCGTGGCTGTGGTCCTTCGTATGGTCTGGCCAAGACAAGAGGCAGAAATTACATGGTGTTGCAAGTCTCCTCCTGAGACTTCTCCCCCAGGCAGAACCACTACCTCCTCAAAGACTGCTTAAGGAAGTTGCTATCAAGAGGATTTTATTCGAGCTTTTAGATGAAAAAACCCTTGAACGCAAGCTGGACAACCCTCCACATTTCAAGGGGTTTTTCCTTTTTAATATTTATGAACTTGTAAAATTAATTTCTTACTAGAACTACCATGAGAACTACCCTGAGTTACACAGTGGAAAAATTCCTCTGTTACTAGGGGTACAACGCAACAAGTTTCCAGGACTTATTTATCTTACAGGATTAAAATGGCATGCATAGGTACAGAAGCTGGAAAATATAGCTCAGTAATCTGCTGTGCTAACAATGGGGAACAGGCAGGTGTAGAGAGAGACGGGGGGCAATGGAACTATATTGTTGCAGGTAAGCACCTGGCCTTTGGCATATGACAGATAAACTCTTCTACATCCATCTTCTGGGAGAATACAGAGACAAAATGTGTTTCCATTCTCCACTTAGTATTTTTAGCGAGTGACTTTGTCTTTTTGCATGTGTTTGGGGTTGGCTTTTTTACATTTAGCAACTGCAAATATTATTTGAATTTGGAGAATGCTTAGAGGAAATGCAGTTGACAAATTTTAATCAAGAAACCGCTTGCATAACGAGTGAAACAATGGAGCAACTGAAGGCAGACAACACCATCTGGAGAAGAAGATTGATAGTTTATTGAGAAGGCAAGGGTTTGTGAAAGAGAGATGTCTCTGGGCTACGCAATTAACTTGGTATTTCATTTCTTTATGTGTGGGTTGTGGGTTAGTTCAGAGAGCAATGAAACTCGTGATGCTCTCTGAAGGCTGAGGAGGGTGAGATGCACAAGGCTTAAAACAAAGCCAGGCTGTTTTCTTGATTTCCATTTCCTGGAAGCAAACTCCTTTATTTGAAATTTCCTGGAAGCAGAGTGAGCTGGTAATTACTCACTGTGTGTGGAGTTTTCATCATCTGCATAAGGTTGGTTTCAAACAGCCCCCCAGTGGCTTGGCAAATGTCACAGTTGTTCATCACTTTTGTCATAGCCTAGTGACCTGCAACAGCAAGAGGAGACCAAAAAGTAATAATTAGACTATTCCAAAACATCTGGTCCTTCTATATGAGTCAAGATTACTATTTTTACATCCATATTCAAGTCCTTTTCTCCTGTTGATCATCACTTTAATGGGCTGCACTATGCTTTGTGAAATATCTCTGAGACATAAGAACTTTGTTTGAATAGTTAGAGGTGGAGAAGAGAGTTGGTGCCATTCAATTATCATCCTGACATTTCCATTTCACCTTTTCATTAAGCTAGAACAGCTATTTGGGAGAATAAAATGCTATGTGAGCAATAGAGGTAATTTTCATCAAAAGTAATCTAATTTTTCTAGGAACCCAGTAAGGATTCTGTGATGTTTTTATGAAATCACCTGAATAGTTGCCTTCTGAATGTCTTCTCTCTGCTGTTTTTCTGAAGTGATTTTTTATGAATTGTGTGTTCAATCATATTTTAGATATTTTTCTTTCACATCTTGATTTCTCCCATTGACGTTTTGCTTTTGAGATTTGTAACGCCACTGCACGTCCCGTGGTGCAAGACAGATGAAAAACAAGTTCTGTGGCTGTAGTAACAGTCTACACAGACTTACAGATTGGTCTTAGGTTGTGAGATCACTCTGCTGCTTTAATATTTGATCCCATAAAATTTGATTTGGGGGATTCTTATGGCTGAGCAGGTTCCTTGGGTTCCTAGCCATGTTACAGCTTTTAAGCTACACATAAAGCTGGAAAAACAAAAGAAAGCTGAGTGGTTGAAGGAAATAAAAGAATAATAGGTTTTTGTAACTACAGTGGGAACAAGTTAGTCTTATGGAAATGTGGGGGGATCAGCACTAGATAACAGCCGTTGTACTATGTTTCTGGGTATAGCCGTATAGCTTAAACTGTTTTGGAGAGAAAAGCTTTTCGTCTAGATGGGCTCACCCCAGTTGCGAGCCTGTATAACAACCAAAAATCAGAAGCTTCACCTGAGTTTAATGGAGAGGCTCTAATTCCCCGTTTCTATGCTGGATGTGGAACTGCTGTGCTGAGATAGAACTGGTGTAAGGTAGAGAATAAGCCCAACTGATTTTGCCAAATTCAGTCCATTGCTACATGAGAACTAGACTTAACATGAGCCATCACAAATAAAATCCCTCAGAAATCCCTGAGGCAGCTGAAGGTAGCAGTTCCTTACTGGAAAATGTGCATTTATTTCCTTCCCAAGCAAATACCAACTATTAGAAAAGCTGTTACACAAATTGAGCTGGTGAAGCCCTATTTCACCAGGTACTGTGGGAATTGGAGTGCTTGTTAACAGCATCTCACCTGCGTGAGCTGTCATCTGATGACTGGTAAACTGGTGTTTCCCCTGCACAAGCAAATGTGACTTCTGTGGTTTGGACCTAGACTTCAGCTTTAACAGCTAAAACATTAAATCAGGTTTTCTCCTCAGCTTGGAGGCACTCTCCCATTATCAACCCCTTGTTGGAAACTATCTGTAGCTGATCATCCCTCACTCACGCCACCCTACTGCATAAAAAAGGGGGAAAACAAACGTTGATGTCTTCTCTGTTTGAAAAGAGGCTGTGCCAGGAGCTTTCTAGTGACAGTGATCAGTGATACAGATAGCCTGGTGGAGAGAGACGGCAGGAGCTCTGAGGCCACAGAGGAAAAAGCAAAAATGCTCTCCGAGTGTGAAGTAGCTGGTAACAGCAATTCTAGCTTGAGAGAAAGCTGAAGGAATGTAAGGAAGGGAAAGAGTCCATTCCCCTGTCTACTCAGTTTGGATTGGGGCTGTTAGGGTTTGTTTTATTTTATAGCTCATATTTCTAGCCAATTAACTTGGCTGTCATGTTAACAAAATTATTGTAGCACTGTGAGGGTTTATTGTCCTCCTTTCCACAGATATAGAGAATAGTTTGGGTTGTAAAGCACATTTAAAGGACATGCAGTACACACACACACACACACACACACACACACACACCCCCCACAATGAGCAGGGGCACCTTCAACTAGGGTGGGCTGCTCAGATGGAAAGAATAAACGTGAGGAAGTCACTGCATCAGCCTTTCTTTTCTCCTTCTTGCCTTTCCAATGTGGAACGAGCCAGAAAACTGTTTTCTGCTTCCTCACAAGGTACCTTTGCCAAATAAATTGTGGTTGGTGGGTGCCCCTCAAGATGGGGATTTTCCTGAAAAAACCCAAATATTTTAAATCTTTCTGCAGAGATTCTTACTTTAAGTTGTAAGAAACAGGATTCATGTGATACTTGTTCTTTCACGTGAAAGCTCTTCAATGTAATAATATTACACTGAAGTCTATTTTTTTCCTTTCTCCTTCCTTTTCATTCTTCACACATGTGCTGAAAGTAGAGTTACAGAAAGTCCTTGTAGAGGCCATGCAAATAGCAGGATTTCAATGCTTGTTCCCTACCTCATCCTTCCCCGTGCACCAGCCACCCATGCACAGGTTTCTCTGCTTGTCCGCAAGGCTGTTATGACACGGTTCTTACTTAAAATTGCTTTTCTTTTTTCACATGTATCCTCAGAAGCTTTTAGGAAGGCACTCTCTCTTGTAATTTGCTTGGTGGATAATTTTTGGGTACATTAGCACTGTAGGTGCACGAAAGTAGATCTTAGATTTTCTTTGTGCTATTGTGTGGAAAATCAAGGGGCTCTTTAAATTTTAAACCATTACATTCTTGCTGCTGTAAATGGAACACGGATTTCCCATTAGAGAAAGGCCTGTGGAAAGGTGCAGTAAAGAATTCAGTGATTCAAAGATGTTTTTCATGTGGGGTTGCTAGTGACCTAATCACCAACTCCCCTAAAACCTATAGACAAGCCACTTCTGGTGCTCAGGATGTGTTCCCATATAAAATTGATTCATAAAAATATTCATACAGCAGGGCTCAGAGGTAGTGAAAGGTAGGTGCAAAGAAAAATAGCTGCCTAGATCAGGAGAACAGCTCTGTGGTTTTCCTTTGAAAAAGCTGCTTGTTACGTCACACGGCTATTTTTAGGCAGATAATAAAGTGGAACAGTGGGTTAACGAAAGCAGCTTGCGCAAGCTGAGCTCTGCACAGTGTTCACCCAGCATATGTAGGGTAGGCTCAGCGTCTGAGGGAGATGCATGTAATCCACCTGCTCCTTCCCCATGCCGTAGATTCATGCCTGAGAAGAAAATCTGGCTCTATTGGCAAAACAGAAAACGCAACTTAAAACAACCTCTCCCATAAGCTGCTCCTTTACTCCTTCAATTCCTTCAGTATATTTTAGAGGTGAAAGTACGCTAATGCTGTCATTCACACACAAACGGTGTCAGGTTGGAAGGAGGGGGAGATGTGACTTATGCGGTGGTATTCATAACGCTCTTCTGGCTCTAATGGTGTGTGTGTTTATTCTACAGTGTCACAGTATCACAGTAATGATGAGGCTGGAAAAGACCTTACAGATCATCCAGTCCAACCTAAAACCAACCAAGTAAACCGAAACATATGTCATTCCATAAAAGATCATTTAAAACAAAAAAGCCCTGAAATTTGCAGCATTCTGGTAGGCTATGTGGAGTTGTGAAGGTTTCTCTGAAGGCCTTGCAAGTCGCAGTACCATTGGTGGTGGTGTTTTGCACAGAGTTGAAGGGACATCTATGGTCGTAAGAGTTTTTATGTTTCAGGTATTGGGGACAACACACAGAATGTTTTTGGATGGGGAAACACCTTCAAGTTCAACTATCAACCCAAATGTCCAAAGGGCACTGCTAAACCCTGTCGCTAAGCTCCAGATATACATGACTTTCAAATGTGTAGAGGGATGGTGATTCAACCCCCTCCCTAAGCAGCCTGTTCCAAGGCCTGATGACCCTTTCTATTAAGGGGTTTATCCCAATATCTAACCCAAATGTCCCCTGGTGCAACTTGAGATTATTTCCTCACATCCCATCACTTGTTACTGCTTCTAGATCCAAATGGCTGCCGTTTTCAAATAGCTGCAGATTTGGGCAATGCAGTCAAAAGGGGGCAAATTTAGAAAAAAATAAAAATATAGAGGTAATACTACAAGTGGCAGCTGAATTGGAGAATGGAGCACTCATCATAGAATCATAGCATGGTTTATCTTGGAAGTGACAGTAGAGATCATCTAGTTCCAATCAATTAGAATTGAATTAGGTGGGGGGATTACAACATATAATTTGAATTAGTGAACATAGTGTTTGTTATATCTGTCTGTGCAAGCGGAATCTTGTAGAGTTGTTTACCCCTTTATCAGTTGCTATTAAACCTGGTAGTCTGGATAGAGACTGTGTTTTAGGGAACCCCTAAATTCCTGATTGCTGGAGGCTGGGGGAATCACTCAAATGGAGAAAAGCTTCCTGCACCTGCCCTAATTTTTCCCTCGTGGCTGTGATCAGGCACATTCTTCCTTAAATCAGGATATTACAATTTCTGAGTGATCAGAAAAAAGCCAACAGGGGATTCTCAGTCTGAGATGATGGTGAAACACCAGCTTTAATGAGAGGTTCATATGCTGCAAGTGAAACAAAAAGTGAGGGCTTTGCTGCACTCGACTGTATGTGTCACAACAAGTGTCTGTTGGGTTTGGGGAGGGCTTGTGTGGAAGGAGAATCGAGTTTTTTTATGCAGCTCCTTCCATCTCTAAAGGCCTGGTATGGATTAATTAGAAATCATGGAGAAAATAGAAAAAACTCTTGTATGGAACTTATTTTTCTTCTAGAATGTACAGATTAAGGTTTGATTAATTCATGCTGATAGTCAGCTTAATGAAGAATATAGAGATCACAGAGGAAGAACCCAGCTCTTTCTGAGTTACAGGGTCTGATTAGAGCAGTCGTCTGGAAAGCATAAGCTGTGATGGTACTTCTCTATTTCCAAGAATAGATTAATAACTAAATTGGTTGTTCTGCTATAGCCATTTTAAACAGCTACAATTTTCCTCAAGTTAATACACTCTAGGTATTGTACGAGTGTATTTTCAAAGGCTGCTGCTCAGTCTAAAGATCAGTGTGTATTCAGACAGGCTTTTTTCCAGTGGAAAATGGCACTTATTAGCCACGGGCTAAAGGATATGTTGAAGGTAGAAGCAGCCTCTTGGCAATGTGGAGTGGAAGTATGGGAGGTAAAAGACGTATCTCAAGGGATCCAGTGTTGCTCTTTCTGCCCCACTGAAGAGTCAGAGCCACTCACTCCCATCAGAGTCTCCTGCTCCCTCCCACAGCAGGAACAACCACCTGGTATTTCCCACTATTGCCCTCTGTCTTCTGACACTCTCCTTCCTCAGACATCTGATAAATTTGCCTGTGCCTGAGAGAGAGCCACGGAGCAGATGTAGGACAATGGCACTCACTCCCCCCCAACCACCCCTTTTTCCCTTGGAGACATCTAAATCTACATTATAACTTAGAACTTGATTTCATTCGTGTGTCGCTTCAGAGCACAGCTGAAAGCGATTGATGATTTCTACTTTCACAATTGTTGTAACTGTGATTCACTGATATCAAGAGCACCAAACCAAAGCTACGCTTTCCAGTGATGTGGTCAAGTGCCGCTCCAGCTCTAGCCTGTGTGTATATTTGCCTAACATAGCTGAGAGGTAACTGTCATACAACCCTGAAGTCATAGAATATATAATATAGCTATATGCTACTTGTGCTTGAAGTTTATTATATTGATTAAACAGGTAACTTCTGCAGCTATTTAGGTTTTTTATCTTTGCCTATTTGCTTCCCTGGACTTTTGAAATGTGTTAGAAATCCTCTGTCTTTTCTTCTATGATCTGATTTAGCTGCCAATGAAGCGCACAGGAGTTTTTCCACTGGCTCCATTCAAAACCAGACCAGGCCACTAGTGAACAAGTGATAAATTACATTCATAAGCTGGAAGTCACCACAGGCGTTGATCAATGCACTCACCAATTTCAGCCTAGGCAGGGTTCGCTCTTTGGCATCTTTCCCTCAGTAAAATCAGGATGTTCTCTGGGGCTTTATTTAAGGCGAGCATTGAGATCTTGTTGAAGGAATGACTGGAGAAAGTATGTTGCTTGAGATGTGCCTGGCCACAAACAGCAACACTTCTCACTAGTTTCTTTTCCTTACAGAATCACTTAGATTGGAAGACATCTTTCAAGAATCTAATGATTAACCAAACTGTACCAAGCCCACTGTGGTATTCTGAGGCCACCAAGTTTACTCAACTGCCCCATGTCCTTCTGTTTTTATTATTGTTGTCTGTAACAAATGATGATATTTTTTGGAATGAAGATACTATAGTTTTTCATCAAAAAAATGTTAGTTCTTCTGTAAAATGGAGTGTTTAGCCACGTTTGAAAAAAAGAATTTCCGAATTCTTCACCAAAACAGACTGTTCCTCAGTTTACATCCATCTTTTGAGACCATTCAGTCATTTAAATTGTTCTTTAACTTATTAAGAACAGCTAATAAAACTTTCAACTTCAACAAGGAAAAAATATCACTAAATATATAAAGTAAGATTCTGTTTTCAACTAAAAGCATGACCATTATCTTTCTTTTCCCAGGGAACATTTCCCCCGTTATCTGGCTTGACAAACAACCCGTCTCACTAATAAATAATTCAGCAGTGAGAGGCTTGGAGACTGTCTGTATATAATTATGGCATATATTAGCAGATGCCCTTACGAGGCAAGAGGTGTTGGGAGATTTAGCCTTAACATTGCTAAATCCCTGAATGTGTCCTTAAAAACTAGCCCCTGCTTTTTTGGTTCTTTCCACTGGAAAAGCAAGGAAGAAAATAAGTTTTGCTTTTTTTGTTGTTCCTGAAGTCTGGTTCATTCAGAACTTATTTAGTCTGTCTGAATATCGTATTTTATTCTTCATCTGAGTTGTTCATGTTTTACTCTTCATTGAGCTGTTGTTTTTAAATGGTTTGTATGGTTTTTCTTTTACCTCACCAAAAGAAATCTTGTAAGTGACTGGTAGGTTAAAAGAGGGAATTGTAAATGTTCTCCTCACTGAGGGGGAAGCTGTACTCTATGCCCAAACTATCTGTCTTAAATTGGGTTGAGTAAAGCATGTTCAACATGAATTCTTGAAAGTTTGAGAGCGGTACTAATTTCTAGTGAACTCTGTTCCAGCAAGATCCTTGAGCTAGGCTTGGATTATGTGGAAATCCTTGCATAGTAGATTCGCAGTGATGGAAGCTGTACATACAAAGATACCTCTCTTTAGAGAAGACCCTGGTTTTAATAACAGTCAATAAAGTAGTCTTTAAAAAAAATTAAAAGCAATAATATTTTAAAAACAAAGATTTAGCAAAATTGCCATGGGGTTTTTTTTTTGCTGTAAGTAGTGTCTCATGCTTTGGGGGACTGTGATGTCAAGGCAGAGGTCTATTTATAAATCCTGGTGTAGTTAGATTTTGATACTATACAGTTCTGTTCTGGATTTTCCCAGCCTATAGTAGATATTTTCTTTTTGAGAGAGAGAAGTTAGGGAAGCAACTGTAGTTCCCAGCCCAAACAATTCGTTACTGTTTGGTGAAGTTTCCACCGGTATTGCCTCTTGTACAGCCATTGGAACATTTAATGCAAAGAAATACAGTTTTGTAATGCAAGGTCCCTGGATCTGATAAAATGCTGTAGGTAGAGGTTTCCACAGCTGTGTTGTCTGCTCCCAATTATCACACCTTGAATTTGAAATTTTTAATATTTTTTAGAGTTTATCAGTGACTTAAATTCTCAGTGTCATCTGCAAAAATATATGAAAGCCTTCATGATACAGACTTTGAGGAGCAGGCCAAAGTTGGAAGGTATCTTGAATAGCATCTGGTTCTACCATCCCTCATAAGGTGCTCCTATTCACTTTTCAAATCAATGTGTATCTTCTGAAATAATCAAATGGAAAGAAGACTCTGGAGCATATCATCGCTCACAGAGAGCCTGAGGTAAAAAGAGGTTATAAAGCTTGAACTTATTCATGTTGTAATTTTCTAGGGCATGCAGACCTTCTGCACAAAAAAGAATATTAATCATATAAAAGACTAAAGCAGGATGAACTGGATCAGCACCTAGTTTCTGTTTAAATTGTCTCTTGACACAGAAGTGTTGCTTATTCTTTTTGTTGTTCTACATTCAGAAGATGTAGTGGCTGTTTTGGCTACTGTGAAAGGATTTGGGGAGTCCTCTGCTATCTCTGCAAAGACAACTTGATGTAGAAAATAGCTGTGTGAACATTTGTGGGAGAAACAGTCTGTGATATCTATTCCCTGTGCTACAGAAGTCCGCAAAACCATCTTAGAATCATGGAGTGTGTTGGGTTGGGACCTTTAATGGTTGTCCGATCCAACTCCTTCTTGTACTAATGCTTGTTGAAAGGGGATAGAGAGGGTCCTAAGAAAAGACAAAGAAAAGCTTCTACCTAGCAGAGAAATAGTTTTTGGGGTTCCAGTGTGACATTTGCCATGATTGCAAATTTGGAGGCAGCAGATATTGAGGTGAGAATTTTCCATTACTGTAGTTACTTAGGTGCTGAAGGAAAATTGATTCTCAATAATATGAGCTCAGAAGCACTTTGCCAAATCACCAATAGATGTATAAGCTGCAGATGGAATGAACATAGCGAAGTAAAATTACAAGAGAATGTCCCATAGCAACAAAGTCTATTAGTTTCCAATTTTTAATGGGGAAGAAATATTCTTTCCAAAGTCATAAAAATAAACCCAGGAAACATCATCTGTTTTTATAGCTGGGGTAAGATCCTATATACATACACTCCTCAGCTGTGATCCTGCAAAACATGTTCAAAGCTTTGCATTTCCTCTTGCATTTCATTATTATGAAATGAAGGGTCTAAAAAAGACAATCAGGTCTCAGACTTCACATACCTGATTTTACAGAAGCAGCAAAATTAGATTTAGAATAAAAGAAAGGTATTAATGTATGTGGAAATAGTTACTCCCTTTTTACAAGGACTCTCATGGAAAAGACAAGGGATGATGAGTATAAATTACTCTTGGGGAGATTCTGATTTGAGTCCAGAATAAAATTCCTCACCATTAGAAAAATTAAACATTTGAATAATCTCCCAAGGGAAGTGGCCTATTGTCCTACATTGGACAGTTTTAAGACCCAGCTTGACAGGCTGCTGGGACATCTAATTTAAACTCTATTTTTAGCTTGACAGGTTGTACTAGATGATACCTGAGGTCCTTTACAACTTACGTAGTTATTCATATGTATGTAGTTGTCACCTTGAATCCCATGTGCTGTTTATCTAATAAGTAATGAAGGCAGGTACCTCTGAGATTATATAATATATCTGAACTAATGGCGCTGGAAGCAACACAACCCAGAAAGGATTCAGGAACTCGCCTAGTTTCAGGTCTCACCCTGACCCACCAGCTTCTCTAAGAGCTTAGTACACAGGCCAAAAAGGAGCGCAGATAGGGGACTTCTTTTGCCAGATTCTAGATTTGAACCGGGTGAGTGTTGCATTAAAGGTGGGGGGTGGAGAATTAGGAAGAATTTTGTAAGGAATAAATCCCCTTGTGTTCTAGCTGATTTCCTCAAAATTGAGGGACTATGGTTGGCTGGGTTTATTTCTTAATAGGAGTGCCAGTTGTCGGAGTGTTGACAAAACTCCAACACCAGAGGTTATAAAATAATATTTATTCACAAGTGCAATATTATACAGATCCATTTGATTGTCAGGGATAAAATTAATTTGCAGAAAGTAGTGTGTGCCTTTAAGGGATACAGACAGATAAACCAACCCATGAAACAGACACAAATACATGCAGGCAGGTTTCTTACCAACAGGGTTCTGGGCTCTGAGAGGAGGGAGAAAACCAGTGGATGCCCTTGTTTTTCATTTCAGTGTCAGGCTGATGTTTTTCCCCACTGCCTGCTGCATCTACTCTTACTTCACCACTCACTTCTCTTACTTGTCTCTTACTTCTTTCCCTGCTTACTTCTACAGTCCCCCAAAAGACTGAGATTTTTATATTGTTATGTGTTACATGTGTGTGTGAGGAGGCTGAAGACAGCATTTCACTGGGGGTAGCAGTAAGCACAAAGATCTTGATGGCAATGTAGTTTTTGATCAGTTCATTGGGGTTCAGCCATTGTGTCTCTCACTCTCCCAGGAAGAGAGATTAAGAAAACTCCAGTCCACCCTTTGTGTCAATACAGATCCTCACCTCTGGAGCCTTCACTCCTTCAGGCAGGGTCTGGCTTTGGACACAGTTTAACGGATGCTTGTCTTTCTGTTGACTTGGCTGATTATCTTCTGATGACTTCTTCCTGCTTAGTGCTCTGCTCCCCAAAAATAAGCTCTAAAATTATTTCATAAAGATGTTCTGAAATGCACTGTCTGGAGGAGTCTGGAATAACCCACCACTCAGGTTCTGGTTTATCAGCATAGCTTAGCTGTCAAAAGATTTAATGGTGTTAACAATCCAAATTTCAGGGTTTCTTTAAAAAAAATGGCAGGAAAAAACCCCTGTCAATTTTATTTAAATAATCACTAATATTTTCAGATTGGGTGTGAAGTTCATTTTGGAAGAAACATGGAGTTGTTTGCTTAAAGCTCTATGGAATCTCAGCCCCATTTTATGGGGTAAGACTCTGGGGAGTTTGTTTGGTGTTTTCCATCCTATTTGCCTTCTCCTAATTATTCCTCTAGTTTGCTTCTCTTTGAAGTATGGAGAAATCCATGCTCTCAGAGGGATAAACTCCAGGACTCTCATCCTTTCCCCAAGTTTGCCCAGGGGTGTTGTGGAGTCTTTTTCTCTGGAGACATTGAAGACCCGCCTGGATGTGTTCCTGTGCGACTTGGTCTAGGTGGTCCTGCTGTGGCAGGGGGATTGAGCTACATGATCTTTCCGATCCCTAATGATTCTGTGTTTCATAGAGGGCAGTTGCTTGCTCAGTGAGGTGTGTGGGTTGATTATAGAGAAGGAAGCCAGGCAGAGACCCTCCTACAGATGCTGGGATTTCTGGGTTATGGAAGAGGCAAGGTTTGCCTCTTAGTCTCTTCTAGGATTTAAGATATCAACAACATAATTTTTAAAAAGCTGAAGCTAAGTGGAAATACCAAAGGGCAAGTTGGGCCACTGTTTCAGAAGATACAGTGGTGACAAAGGCAGGAGCTTACAAATTATACAAATAATTAGGAATTCACATCTAACTTCAGTCTGTATATGAAGTTTCCAGTAAGATTTATCAAGGTTTGTGCTTGCAGCAAGTACAATGCTCCCTAGAGTTATAATAAAAAAGTAAAATAAAATAAAAGGGGGTAAGAAATGCATGAAACTTCCATTATGTTGATGACTAATAAGTGACCTAGGCTCCATTACTCAGAAAATAAATGTGCCGTACAGTTCATTCAGGCACTAATTGTCATGTTATTGCTATTGTTCTAGCAAACACAAATAGGCAAAACAATCTTGCAAAACAAAATTAGCCTTGAGAAATGTATCGTGTGATCTGTGGCAGTGGGAAAAAATATTGGAAGAGTGCAAATCCCCTAATCTGTCTTTAGAAATTGGGGCTGACAGACTCTCTAAGCCTTTTCTCAGTAACTGCAGATACAAAAATAAACCTTTTTTCCATAATGTCCAGTTCACCTGAAGCTGTGCATCTTCACCTAATTAAAAATTAATAGAAGAGAGATGGTACTTGATCTTGTTAGATCTGTCATCTAGTACCTTTCCTTAAGAGATGGAAATGTCCTGTGGACTCGCTTTTTTGAGCCAGAAGGATGCTCAAGAGCTACGAGTCTTACAGCAAAGCCTTTTTAAAAGCTGACTGCATAGCTCATTCATTTCCCTGAAATCCCAGTTCCAGTTCTCCTTCCTCCTGTGATGCAGAAGGACTGAAGCTCTTGCAGTTAGCATCAAGTGCTTTGGTTTGTGCTTTGACAAATTCTATCTGAATCTTCAAGGTAAAACCTTCTTGCTTTGAAGTTCAGTCTGGAGGTACCAAACCTCAAGTTAAAGGAAGATAGGTAGATCTGTGACAACCTGAAGGTCTACCTCTGGTGGTTAGGCTGCAATCTGCACTTTCTTCTTGTATCTCCTGCACAGCTGCGTGGAATAGATGTCTTGTGAATGGACCTACTTGGCATGACCAATGCAAAGCAGACCACCAGGCAACATTACTGTTGTCCTCTGCTATGTCATTTGTTTGGAACTGGATGGAACATGCATCAGCACCTCCCCTCTGGCTGGTGGAGGTACGCCATACATAGGCACATCTGGGGCAGAACTGCTAAATGGTTCCCATGGAAGGATCCACTGAGCCAAGATTTGTCCACTAAGGTATTACAGACATAGCCAGCTCATCATCCTGCTGGGTACAGGCTGCAGCCCAAAATGAAATGTATCACATTCTGATGTTGGAAATCATCACTGGGCATGTTGGGGCCCTGCATTTACACCATATCCATGGCACAGAGGGAGCTGAGCTACCACCAGTAACATTTGAATCCATGTAAAAGCCACAGGAGATTCTCTGACTGGTAGAATACTCTTTTTACTGTGTCCACCAGGTGCCACCTGAAACACCCCCCCAGCATAGAGCAGTTTAAGAAACACAGAGTGGCCACCAAAATCCTTATCCTCAAAAGAGATTTTGCTTGAGGGGGGTAGGAGTAGCCCTAACTGTGAGGAACACAGGCTGCTAGGGGTGAATAAGCTGTGTGGAAGCCACAAATCCCACAGGGGTTTTATGAATGGAAAACTGAAAGCAAAATTGGGAGAGTTTATGGATTAAGAGTGAACAGGAGAGTGTGTTTTATCTCTAAGGTTTAGATCACTGCAAGAGAAAGACTCCTGGTAGAATTAACAGTTGGGTCTGCATCCAGCATGTACTTACCTTCCTATTTCAAGTGTTCACTTTCTTCTTCGTGGCTCCACGACGTTTATTCAAGCTGCTGACTTTTGCCATCGTTTTATTTTAACATGACAAGCTGCCATGAGCGAGCGAGCACAATGGAAATTTGTCATCCTGCCTTAATTCAAAGTCTCTTCACGTGAGCCACGGGTACGGCTCACACAGGTAAACAAAGCATGTGGCAGATCTCTTTTTTTATTTAAAAAATGATATCAAAGATGTCTCGTGTCACTGGAACAGCATTCACTAATAGCTCATCAGGTCTGTTGTCATTTTCCAGCAAATTCAGGCATTGGGTTTTTTTCAGGTAGAAAAGGTGTGATAAATTGAAATCTTGGTAAAACTACCGGGCAGTGGTGATGCTTCTGCTTTGTGATGGGCTTTGTACAGTTCAGCTGACGGTTGAAGCTGATGATCTTGGAGGTCTTTTCTAGCCTAAATGATTCTGTGTGTGCCGTGCAGTGCCCAAAACAGGTGTGGAAGGGCAGATGCGCTAAGCAGGGCTGAGGAGTGGTGACAGCAAGTTTGATGTACTGAAAATTCAAGACCGTTTTGGGCTCACAATAAAAGTGAATCATTTGTCCCACAACACTTATATCATGCAGAAAGGACTGAAAACTGGCAATTCTCTGTTGTAGAGGCAGGTAATTTTAAGCCGTGTGGCATTGAACTCAGTTGTTCTTTTTTTCAAGTGTTTTCTTGTGCTTTTTAACTGAGAAATTCAGAATTTATTCCAGCTTAGACTGTCGTCTGGGTAATGTGGATCAGGCTGAGGGGGCTGCCATAAAGAAATAGTGATGCAAATGCCATAATCCTAGAGCCTAATCTTCACATTTTAACTGCTGTTTGAAATGAGCTTCTCTGGTTTTTCTTTATCACAAACACTAGGATAGAAGCACAAATTACTTGACTGCCTCCTTGACGCTGCTCCTGAATCTTATAAACTCTAATAGGAAATATACAGACAAACTAAGGCTTGTAAATGGCTAGAAAGATCAGAGGGTGTTTGTTACCCAAATTACCTGAAAGGATTTCATTGAATCATAAGGGATCGGAAGGGACCTAGAAAGCTCATCCAGTCCAATTCTCCTGCCACAGCAGGATCACCTAGATTAAGTCACACAGGAATACATCCAGGAGGGTCTTTAACATCTCCAGAGGAGACTTCACAGCCCTCCTGGGCAGTCTGTTCCAATGCTGCGTTACCCTCACTGTTAACTGTTTATTTACTTAGTCATTATATGGACCATTCATCTCTCAGTAGTTTAACTGTTGAATTTTCCCTCTCATGCATCAATTCCCCTTATACCATTAGAATGGTGTTGTTTTAAAAAAATCTAAACAGTGCAATTCTATTAAATAACATTTAAACTCAAAATTACTTCAGCAACCACGCTGTTCACACTGGGAATTGGAGTATATGGCAGTGACTGGGGAAAAAACTTCTCTGTATTTATCTTATACTTCTAGATTTTCTCATTAATTTTTACATTCTGCAGTGGCAGTGTTCAAGGCTCTTGTCTTCAGGTTATTAATGGCTGGCATATGCTTTGGAAATCATTAAATAATAAGCCAGGTGCTTGTTGCTGCTTTAATCTTTTCTCCAGGTGAGAAACCTGTGGTATTAATGTAGAATGAAGAAGAAAGCTTAAAGTTCCATCTCTTTCTTCCTCTGGGGAGGTGCCATTAAATAGTTTTAGTGGCTTGCAGTTGATATCCTGTTTGCTTGCTGACAGCACCGGTGGTGGTCTGCAATGCCTTGGGAGTTGTCTGAGACAAGCCTGTGATACTAAGTGGTGTGTCTGGAGTGCAGGAGATCACTCTGCACCACTGTTCTTGAGAGATTTTAGAAGAAAGTGTTGGTCTGTGGCATCATGGAAGCAATAACCTGGTAACTCCTGTAAAACCTAGGAGAGCCATGTGCAATGCATCATAATTACACAAAAATCTTAGAAACTTGCTTTTAAATGTCACTCTTGACATGACGAGTTGCAAACCTAGCAGCATGTTCCTGCTTGGCATATTGCTTCAACCTGTATTAGCTGTGCTTGTGTGATGCATTTCTTCAGTCTATGAGCTCTTCAGCAGCAGGGAGAGGGATCTCCTGGCTTTCCTCTTTACTCCTTCGTGGCACGCAAACAGTCTCAACTTCCATTCTGCTGTCTGTGCTGCCTGCTCTGGCCATGTGTTTTACCTGACCAGTACATGTTATGTACAAATAATACACTGTGTTTCTGGAGGATGGGGAGACCTTTCTCTAGAGTTACCTGGAAGGAGGTTGTGCCAGAGGAGGTGTAGGTTGGCCCTGAGGAACAGAAGGTTTGTCAAGGCTTGGCCCAGGCTGCTCGAGGTAGTGGTAGAGTCCTTACATCTGGAGGGGTTGAAGTTGTGGAGATAGGGAGTGAGGGACCTGGTTTAGTGGTGCCCCAGCAGTGCTGGGTTAGCAGTTCAATGCGATGACCTCGAAGGTATTTTCCAGCCTAGTAAGACACTGTAATTCAATGAACTAAAAGCTTTTTCCATCAGTACTGCCGATTCTCTTGAACAAGCAACTAAAATTAGTTGGAAAGCAATGTAATGTAATTTTAAAAATCTCTGTTGCAAGTCCATTTGTAAACCAGGAGGGTGAGAAAGCAAACGGAGTCGACTGCTTGCAATGTAAAGTGTCTTTGTGGTATCTGTGGAATTAGAGCATATATAGTGGGTTATTACAGAAGCAAATTGAGTGCCTATGCAGTAGTTTCTTTCCATGCCTCCTACTGTTATTCAGCTGGCAATGTTTGACATGAGCCCCATGCTAAATTATTACTTTGCCACTTCCCATTTCTTTCAGTCTTGGTTATTTCAATTGCAAGAATCAACCACAACATAGAAACTACAGCAATGTATGTATAGTAATCAAAAGGATGACACTAATACAACTGTAGAAATTGGAATGGCCCGGCATGGGAGAGAAGAAGCTTCTTACTCTTTCCCTGTTAGCTCAGATAAACAGCCTGTCCTTTATTCCTATTTTAAATTGATGTGTACGTAGGATGCCTCAACCAGTAATCATCTAGTTCCAACCCCCTGCCGTGGCAGGGAGACCTCTCACCAGACCATGTTGCTCACAGCTCCATCCAATCTGGCCTTGAACACTTCCAAGGAGAATCAAATGTCTGCCTTCTCCCATGCTTGTATCCACAGAGGGCTGAGATGTGTTCATCATCCACTTTTCCTGGCAAGATGTTGCCTTTGTGACACGGACAGCTTGGTGCATCAGCTAAGAGGGAGCTATAGCCAGCTCAAAGCAGCTCTGGCATGTGGGGAGAGCACCTTGGTATAGGTAAGTCTACAGAAATCTCGCACTGCAAAGGTGTTTTCTGTCTCTGAAGGCAGACATAGTGCTGACACTGGGAAGAGGCTATGCCAGACCCCCCTGCAGAAAGAGATAGATGTGAAGCAATATTTTCCAGCAATTCTGGAGTCCACATGACACAGAATTACCTTCTGAAGTCACTTTTGAAACTGTTCCCTCATAGCTCTTCTGGCAACGGGACTCCTGCCTGCATCTTTGTTTTGGAAATGCTGCCTGTTTTTGCCAATATAAGAGACTGTGTCACAGCACTGTGCCTGTTGCTTCTCTTGTCTCTAGAGACCACGATCCATGTTTGGCCGGAGGCAATGGCTGAAACTTCAGCCTTGGTCTTTATTTATCCATTTGCAGAATTAGTTGAAATTTCGTGATGCCTTCAGATATCTTTTGACTACTTAACCCTAAGGATGCCAATGCAAAGCTGTCCTGTCCAGGACACGGAAGTCACCCCAGGAATTCTGCTGTTAATGTTCCAGGGGTTTAATGGGAGGGTTTGCTTTATTTCTGGTCTTTTTCCCTTCTTCTGGGCAGCAATTTAAATTAAGAGAAGGCAGAAAGCTGCTGGTTCACAGTGAACTTTTAAAATTGTATATTCTTTATTGTATCCCTTATTCTTCCTTCTGGTGGGCACTTTAGACTTCTCTCACGTTGTCAGGAAACGTTTCCTTCTAATTCCTGAAAGCTGGAACTATAAAGTTTGAGTCCAACAGGACTGTGCAAGTGATTCTCGTCATGTTCTGAACCTCTCTTTAACTCACCGGGCTTGCAGATAGTTTATAAAGATCAGCTCTATCCCCACACAGTTGTCTACAATCTGGGAAAAGAGAGAAAAATTAAAAGCCAGGTATCACAGGAGAACAACCTAAAAATTCTGATTTGTGGTGTTTGGGAGCCAAACACCTCCAGGTGAGCTTTGTTCAGCAATCTACCTTTAAACTCTTTTTTGAGGGGCAGGTACCGCCTCTGCAGAGCACAACAGCCATTTCCTGGAGGTTTGGTGATATTGCCCACAGGTGCTGTTGCACTCTACATAACCTGTCAGAAGTGTTAATAACAAAAACTGTAAAAATGCAAAATTACAAGACATAGTTCTAAAATCCATTGTTTTGCAAAATGCATTACTTTACAAAAAGTTATTCTTTTACAAAAATGTAGTCATTGCTAATGCTGCAGTCATGTGATGGAGAACTTAAAAGTATCACAGTAATGATGAGGCAGGAAGAGACCTTAAAGATCATCCAGTCCAACCTAAAACCAACCAAGGAAACCTAACATCTGCCATCTAGATCATGCCACTCAGCACTTCATCCAGCCTAACCTTGAACACCTCCAGGGATGGTGACCCATCCACCTCCATGGGCAGCCCGTTCCAAAACTGGATCACTCTTTCAGTAACAAACCTCTTCCTAATGTCAAGTCTAAACCTCCCCTGATGGAGCTTAAGACTGTGACCCCTTGTCCTTCTCCAGTGTCCTAACAACCTGCTATTGAGCAGTTTTCTGAGCTTGGCTGTTAAATATAAGTCTCTGTGCTCTGGTTGTATTTTGCCTTGGAGAGTTGATGTAGTCCCAGAGCTCAGCAGTGCACTTGCTGCTTCCTACCTCCTTGCTCTTGAGGAGTTCTGAAGGGTGTTGCTTTTCCCCTCCAAGTGTGCATTTGGCTGGTAAAGTGTCCCGTGATACTGCTGATTGTGAAAAATCATTGCAACAATAGCAAATTCATATGGATAACCCCATACGTGGCTGACAAATGCTTAAATGGGTGCTGGACAAATAGAGCCCATTAGGTACATGAGAATGAGTAAGTAGTAGGTCCAGTGAGTTCCTAAATCAACTCTCTGCAGTTAACAATAGCTGAGCACAGAATAGATTTGCTACACACCCTGCAAAAAAGTCTAGGGTATTATTCTTCTTTCCCCCCCACCCTGGGCCAATCTTTTCATGTGGTACTGAATTGGACTGTAGCTTGACTTGGCCAGTGGCTTTGTCATACATGACAGCCTTAACAGTTTCTGTTCATCTGAAGACTTGTGTAAAATAGACTTGTCCCTTTCCCTAGGTCTATAAATACCTTTGCATCCTTTAGAATGTGTTCCTCTGTAACATTCCTTTGATGTTAAACAAAATCCTCTCTGGACCTTAGAACTGATTTTTCAATTGATAATGTTGCTGAGGCATTTGCTTCCCTGACCATCCTTACAGAAGGAATTAGATTCCTCAGACTCTGGTCCTCATTAGAGGCTCTGGCAATCATCATTCACAGAACTCCTTGAGACAAGAAGCTTGCTTGTTGGTTTCTTGTAAAGCACCAGAAGGTGTATTGGTCACATTTATTGAATGCTCTGGAGGAATGACTGACGATCCCTTGGGTTGGATTTTGCTATTATAGATTTGTAATTGAAAATGCAGTCTCTTCATTCTCTAGGGTGGAGTGCTTGGGGATTTTTTTGTGATGACCTTGTTCACATATCTGGAGGGGCATTTTTTCTTCCTTGTGTTTCTTTGGGGGTTGTTTTCTTTTTCTTTTTGATGTTTTGTTCTACTTGGTGTCCTTCACTAAGGATGTGCTTAGCTAAGTGCTTGTGTTTTAGCTGCTACTTTAGCTTTCCTCATGCTTCTGTTGCCAGCTCTCAGGGCACTCTCTATAATACAGACACAGTAGCTTGTTTGCTCAAGTCTCAAAGATTTGCATATGCACTTCACTACTTTCCCTTGACTCAGTGTCAGTCATGTCAGCTCATATCCAGGAAGAATATCAAACTGAAAATAAATTGCGAGTTATTTACTACACAATAAGACAAGGGCCTTGGTTTTGGGAAACAGTGCAAAAAGACTGTTGTCAAAAGATACCAATAGGTAGTCATTGCAGAGCAGTATGTTTCAGTAAAGGTCTGAAGGATCCCTTAGAATGTTCACGTTCCACATCCTCCATATAGTAAAATGCAACACAAGGCAATGAAAAATTTCTGAGAGTATCCCAGTCCCGTTTCAGATTTGCTGGATAAGGAAGGTAATGTGCAGAGCATTATAATTATGGTTTTTATTAATGTTATATAACTCCATACCCATTTGTGAGGCAACTGCTAATTAAATATTCTCTCTCTCTTTTGTGCTAGGGATTTTAGCATCATGGGATAAAATGTTTTATCTTTTATGCATAAAAAAAGCCTCAAACTTATTTTTTACCCTAAGTTTTTTAAGGAGGACTTATTACTGTTCTTATAATCCCTGACATTTGTAATACATAATTCAATGCATGTTAGATTTCTCCGTAATTCTTATTTCTTCTTGGTTGAAAGTGGCTAAAAAAACCAAACCACTGAAGAAAGAAAGCCGAAAAAACTTTTGAGGCCAGTCATTGCTGTCATGATATGGAAAGTCATCAGGAGGTTGAATAATACCTAGTCACTACTCATTAAGAAAAGGTTCACGACAGGGGCTCCTCAATGTTGTTTTAGTGTTGGGACCACAAGTTCTGCTTTTGTGAGTTTTAGAGAGTTGCATTTTAACAGTGGACAATGTTTCCATCAAATCAGTGCTCACGGGAGAAAAATACTCTGTGTTTGGCATTGAAATGAGTGTATTAGGGAAACGTGGAAATATCTGGTCCTAGTGGCATCTCAAGAAGCTAGTCAGTAAAATAAGCTTCCGAGGAAGTTATTTAAGAAGTTTAAATTCTGCTATGTGAAATAGTCATTTCCTTGGCAGGAAAAAGTGGAGTCTGATATTATTCAGAATGTTTTGATCTTGATATTTATAAGTCTGCCTGTTTTTTTTTTCTCTTCTCAAGGATGTCTCGACTTATGAAATATTTTCAATAATTTTAGTCATTAATTTTTAAATTTTATGCACTGTTCCCTTTCTGTATTCTGACAGCAGTGAGCAAGGATGCCTGGTTGACTTGGCACTTAAAGTAACAGGTAGTTCTGAAATTTTCCCGTTTTCCCTGATTCCAGGGTTATTCATCTGCTTTTATGCTTTGCTGGATATCTTCCTGTCTTTTTCCTGTGTCTTTAAATATCCTGATGAACTTTTTGAAATAGGCTTGGCAAATTATATGCAGCAATCAGGGCAGGAACATGATGTTGGCTTCTTCCTAGTAAGAAAGTTTAACAGCAATGCTGAGACCGAGTATTAGTTCAAATCCCATCTTTACTGACAAACATCACTTTCTTCTTGCTACCACTTTGTGTTGAAAACACGGTCTTGTTTAACTGGCTCCTGTGACACTCAGGTCTTCTCCTTACACACAGCATCCCTGGAACTAGTCCAGGTCAGGCTGGACTTTGAGGCTCTAAGCAATCTGCTCTAGTAGAAGATGCTCACTGTGGGGAAGTCTGACTGGATGAATTTCAAAAATCCCTTTCCAAAGAAACCATTTGATGATTCTATGATATCTTGGCCCATTAGTTCCTTTGGCAAAGAACCGGGCCAAATCCTGAAATAAAGTTAAGCAAATGAAGCGAACAGCTGGGCTAAACATAGTTTAATCTCTTCTTTCTATGTTTTGAGCTGGTTTTCTAAATCAGGGTTTTAATTACAGTTGTGAAAGGAAGAGAATTCCTCAGATGTTGAGATTGTAAAGATAGTAATCTATCTACAGATAGCATTGATGGGAAAGAAGACGAGGTAATGCAATACAAGATTAAATATCAGAGAAAAACAGATGTACCATGAGGAAAAATAATAAAACAGTGGAACAGGGTGGCAAATTACAGGCATTGCATACTGCACCATCCTGCTTCTCAAGAGAATGCATATGCTCAAAGGGTGAATGATTTATTTTATCATTTTTCAAGCTTCTGATATTTTATCATGTTTCAAGCTGTTTCTAATGGTTTCAAGCAGAATATTTCTTTCATCTGATCCATGCCATGTGCTGTGCCTCAAACTGCACTGTAAGTAGAGATACTTCAAAGTATTCCAGAAAATAACCCCTTCCAAGATATTATGTCACCCAGATGGCTTCATAAGCTATGAGTATGTTTTAACCCTTGGAGTGGTGGTGCCCCTGTACAGTGAATAGTAATGTACTGTACCCTGTACAGTGTTTGCAATGTAGCAGACAGAAAGGAAGGTAATGTGGTTACAGCATGGTAGTTCAGGGTAAGACTTGGCCACTGTAAGATTTGGGTGGGGTTTTTTTAATATTGCCTAGAAAACCTAGCAGTTCCCACCACTAAGTTAACACATGGCATCCAGCTGGAAAGGTTGGGAAATGCCCAATGGGTGTTGCCCAAGCCCTACTCACTTAAAAGATAAATGGTGATCTCAGGAGGTGTGTGAGAAGAACTCAGAAATTAAAACCCCCACAGATTTTGTGCAAACTGGGCAAAGTCTGTTGTATTAGGCACATGCGGGCTTGCGGGATGTGATGTGATAGGCCCTCCTCTATTCTGCCACATCAGTAAGAAAGGGGCGTACACGAAGGGCATGGGGTATATAAGCGTACACCACGTGGTAATAAATGCCATTTGCTGTCCATCATATTGGTGTGCATCTCGGTGACTGGCCAAGCAACGGTCTCCCAGAGGAAAACGAACAGGCAATGTTGCATTTGCTGCAACAAAGGTCTTAATTGCAGTGGTTCTAGGAGAAACAGATCAAATTTAAGATATTTTTCACTTTACTAAATCTCCAGAATTCTGGTAAAATCTTTTCAATGTGGCTTATTTTCCTCAGTTTCTACAAATTAATAGACTTCAGAGAAACTAATGAAAGTATACCCTTCAATAACCAGAGGACTCAAGAGAGGATTACAACTAGTACAATAAGTAAAGAAAACTTAGTGTATTAGACTGTATTATTCCATCAGTGATTTAGTGTGACAGCAAAATTGCAGTGAAAGTCCTCGGAAAAGAAGCTGCTTCTTTGATGAAGGTCCAAGCCTTTGAAAAAGGTGCAGGTGAACAATTTCTTTGTTCCCCTTCTTGGATCTATTGATGTGCATCACTTGAACATCAAGTGATTACTGCTGAATAGATTAAGAACGTGAGTTAAATGAGCATTGATTGCCTTTAATCCAAGGAAAAAATACACTTCAGAGGTGTTTGCTTTTTCCCCTTCTCTTTAGATTCTAGTTCAAACAACCCGCTGAGGGACTACCCAGTGCCAGCCATGGAGAAATGTGCCTTTTTAAAAATGAAACCACATAGGAGATTGTGCTGGGGACTGCATCATGTGTGAGGGTAAAACATCTGACACAGAGCTCTCAGTGCAGGATGGTTCCATAAGAATCTGAAGGCAACAGGTTATACCGCGAGCTTGCTCTGGCAGATTGCACTTGCATTGCAAGAAATTAATCCCCTGTTCAAGAGACCCAAAATAGCAGCTCTTTTGCCTGCCTGGTAATTAGTCTTCTGCATATTTGCATCTCATTGGTTTTTTTCTCTAGTCTTAAGGGCACAGCTGTTTTTTGCTCATGATAAATTAGAAAGAGGATCAGGAAAACAGACCCATTTGATAGGAATGGTGAGTGTAATAAACTTGTTCCCTCTTGAGTCTCTTGCACATAATGTTAATCTCCTGTTAGTTCCAGGAATTCTTCAGTTTGTTCCTTTCTCCTTCTCTGTTTCCTATTGAAGTTTAGGGAAACAAATTTCCATGTCATGACTTTCCACATCTTTTGCTGAAATCTCAGCTACCATTGAAAAGGTCATGGAGAGCATCAACCTTGCTGAACAGATGCCTGTACAAATCTACAAAGGAAAGGAGAGTAAAGTAGGGAGTAAATGGCTGGTGCAAGTTCAACAAGCTTTGCTCACTTGCCCTTTTTCTACAAGTCTTTAACTTAGAAACTGCTGACAATTTGGGCTCCTAATTAGGAAGAAAAATCAGTGAAAGTGCAATGAATCTCATGGCAGACCACCAGGTGTAAGTCAGAAGCTACTTTGTTGAGTTGCATCTCATTGGAATAGTCAAATAGCTTTGTTGGCCATAAACCCAAGGAAAATTAAGCCAACGTGTACTGTAAAAAATCTGAATTAAAAGTTGGACTTAGAACTTGTTCTGCATTGGGTTGTATTGTGAAATCGCAGGAACAGCTCTGTCACTAGAAGTTTGTCAAGGGATTCCATGGTTGCTTTACTCCTTTAATACGGAAACAACTGTGAAACCCAAATTGTCTGAGCACTGGACTTGCTGAGCTACAATGCTCTCGGGTGCTAAAAATATTCCAAATGTCTTTCTCTGAAGGTATTTACAGGTTTGCCTTTGGTTTTAATATCAATAAGAACATCTCATTCCTGCAATTACTAGAGTAGATTGCTGATGCCAGGGCTTAGAATTTGAGATCAAATTCTTTGCAGAAAAAAATAAATGGAAGGTCTTGTTTTGTTCCCTGCTTATTTTGCAGTGTAAGACCATAAAATGACATTTCTGGTTCTTTTACTCATATTGGTCAAGAATTCTTGAAAATGTCTTGGCATTTCTTTTTATTACTGATATTCCTTGGGCTAATTCAATGATAAATCTGTGGTTAGAGTTAGCAGACTAATTACTTTAACCTTTCACCTTCTTAGCATTTGTTATCATTAAAAAGAAAAATATCCCGTGGTGAGATCGTTGCAGCCCTGCAAAAATCATTAAGCTACCTTCATAATTTGTTGCATTTGAATGGATTTAAACCCAGTTTCCCATTTACCATGTGATCTAGTGTTGAATCCTGAACTGAGCTCACAGAAACATGATGTAGATAGTATGACTAATCCAGCCCAAATTCTCACTGATGTCACTAGTGGATTGAGTCTACACACAGCTCATGAGCAGAAGGACTGAAAAAAACCCCACAAATACTTAAAAACTTGGATAAAGCATAGTCAGAAGTTGTGTTGAGGAAGGAATGAAACCTAGAGGCAGTCAGCAGAGAGCCTGTGAAGAATAAGGTGAAGAATTAACTAGCTGAACCTGCTTACACAATTGCAATCATGATAATTTTTATTTAGGATGACATTTTTGCCTTCTGTGAAATACCTAAAAGACTCTTCCTCTCCAAGCCTTTTGAATACCCTTCCTGGATGACAATATATCCTTGCTAATAGCTCTTTGCCCTTATTTGAGAGGAGACAAATATCCACCAATGTTTAGCTGAAGGGAGGAGCTCATGCAGTCTCAGAAAGAGCAAGAGAACTGCAGTGTCAAGGACTCCCTGGGCTTTCTCTCGCAGGCTCCTGTACTGTATATCATTGGCATGAAAAGGATGAGAGTTAGCTGCTTGCTCTAAATGATAAAGATGTTTCTCTGGTGCTGAGCAATGGTTTGAAATAATAAGGCTGCAAATTTCCCACTTAGAAAAATGTGGAAACCAAGTCTCTGGTGGACCCATAAGTATAATTTTGTTGGTTTGAGGTTGTTCCTTGATTAATTTTCTGGTATCTGTTAATGCCCTGGCAGGAGGGAATTTTTTGTCTCATTGCTCACTGAGGGCTTAAAGAAGGATGATTTTCTTTGAAGAACTGGTACAAGTTAGGACTATAAAGATAAGAGGGATGCAAACTATGATAGTGCACAGTGGGTGACTTAAGTGTCTCTTCAAATACATAAATTCATCTGCCTCACTAGCTATTAATACAGCTATTATAGAATTAGAACATCCTCCTACTGTAAACCCTGAACAACCTCTTCTTACCAAGCATGGTACTTTAATACAAACTAAAAACTTCTGCAAAATAATGGTTTAAAGTTTATCAAGTTGTTTAAAAAAAAAGAAAAAGGAGTGGTGAGGTGTTAGAAGGTGGCGATATCTTGCAAGGCAGTGAAGACTCCATCCATGGAGGTTTTAAAGACCTAGGGAGGCAAGTCACAGATGATGCTTTGAGCAGTGGGGCTGACTGGAAACCTCCAGAGGGTCCTGTTCAAGCTCAACTATTCTGTGATTCATGTTGACATTCACTGCTTTGCCAAGATAAAGGAAAAGGAAGTTGCACTCCCTCCAGACAGCGCAGAAAAGCCTGTGCTCTAGTTTAAACAAATCTAGATGATGTTAGCCTAGACTTTACTTGCCAGCAGACCTTATCTCTGAGAATTCATGTAATTTGTTGTAATAAAGTGGCTGGTCTACATGCATTTGCGACTCTAAAAATACAATCTCATTTCAAAATTACCATATTTTCAATTAAGGCCCTTCTGCCTGTTACTAACAAGAGAGGTGCACACAAACTACTAATTGTTCTGTTGTGGAAAATACATAAATTAACCTGACAAATACAGCAGTAGAGGTCTCTATAGGTACAGGAACTGCATAGGAGAAAGCTGTGAAGCTGAGCAAGACTGAAAATTGGTTAAACATAAACTCTTCACTAGAGGAAGGGGAGAAAATGAAGGAGGTATGTTATAGCCACCAAGACACAGTACTGACTTTTTCAATCACAGGCCATGGTGTTTGTTACCTTTAAAAATACTGAGGTGTTCTGAAGATGTCTGAAGTACCACTTCCTTCCCAGTTCTGTTCTCCCTCTCCAGACACACCAAAACATGGTGAGGATATTGGTAATTCAATAAGCCAAGCTGTCTCTTGTCACTTCTCCAGCTTAATTCCTACAAATCAATCTTCACAAGACCAGACTTGCAGCTTGTGAATGAGTTCTGGTGGTGGAAGGGCATAGAAAATTAAGCTATTGATAAACAAATAGGATCTTACCTGGAAAAACTTGAACCAGGCAAAGAATAGCAACTATGGAGGAATTTTGGGAACCAGAAAGAAGGGAAACTTTGGGGAAAAGAAGATAATCTAGTAATTGATTGCAAGCTTTAGATTTTTTGTTTAGTTTGGCCTTTTTTTAATTGAGTTTTTTGTTTTGTTTTCAATTCTTTTTTCCTAATTGCTGGATGCCTGTAAAAACCAAATTTTCAGTGCTCAGATCCAACTTCTGAAACTGGAGAAAAGAGACACTTCTTTGATTGCTTAGGCTTACCAGCACCGGGTGCTTTATTTGTTGCAAATTATTTGCTCAGTTGTCATCATGAAGGCAACCTTCATGATTTCTTTCAATTTAAATATGATTGAAACAGATGGTGACATCACCAAGAAATTTCCATCTGAAAGGTTAATCTGCTTCCTAAATAGGAAACCTTGTTTGCCAAGAGCTGTCATTCCAACTCCAACACCTGTAGTAGTGAAAATTGCCAAATCACATGTAGCCTTGTAGCCATTAATCTCCTTCCAGCCTAATTCTTTCATTCCACTAAGTTATTGCCTTGATCTCTCCTATCTGTTGCTATTTAATATTTTCTGCTTGCAACTTAATGTATTTGCTATCTAATTTAACTTTGGCATGTGTAGACTGAAGCTTAATCCCAGTTCTGAAATGTGATCTGCCTGCACAAATAGTTATTTTTCCCTTGCTTAGTTGAGAAAACACACTCTCACACGCTCGCTCACACACACTTCCACTGTAGGACCAGGAAAATAAACTGTCATGGTGTAGAAAGATATGAATGACCCTTACTGTGATTTCTTTTATCTGAGCCTCTTCAGTACCACTGACTGATCTGTTCGGGCTGGGTGATATGTTGCACTGATGTTTATGTCAAATTCCCAGATGCACATTTAGCTTGAGTTTGGATCTGAACATTGGTTATTTGCTTTCCAGAGCTCAGCCTTTAATACTCAAATCAATAAGTCTGCAACCGTACAAAGAACTTCTCAAAATACACGGTTTTACAGCACCAGGCTCTGAACTTCTAGGGTCCAACTTTCACTGTGTTTGATTACCCTGTTAAAACATTTACTGATATTTCTTTTTCGATTTGTCAGCATCAACCTAATGCATATTTGAAATGTCTGTGCTTTAGAGACTCTATACAGTATTAACACGATACTTTGGTTTCCTTTAGCTGTTGTCACTTTAGCATTGAATCAGGCCAGCCCTGCAGTAGTTTCTTCTTTTTTTCATGGGAGTGTAAAAGGTAATTAGACTATCAAGGGGAGACAATTGATTCATGTCCATACATTAGGAATCCATCCTGAAAATCCTCCAGCTTTGGATCTATTTTTCTTGTTTTTCTTATTTTAAATCAGCATGAGAAAGGTTCCCCGATTTGAACATGACCTTCAAAGTGAATCATCATAAATTAGTTATTGTACTTGTAATGTTGCTGCTGAAAAGACTCTCAATGCTGCTTTAATTAGTACTGGTTTGTTTATTTAATTGCTTACAATGGTTGTGTGTTTTGAGATGAGCTGTCTCTGTATGCATTGCTGTCCTTAATTCTGCCAACATTTTCTACATAAGAGGCTGGGCTACAGGTTTATTGGATCATCTATTAGGACTGGAACAACGAAGGCCAGAACTGTGTGTGTGGGAAGCAGAGGGCAAGTCAAGAGTGCAAGGTTTATTTGGGTTTTATTTTCCTTCATTTCTTAAGAGAAAATCCTGAGAGGTTTCTTTGTGTAGAGCAGATGATGTCCTTTTTTGGCTCTTTACCACACCCAATTGCATCAAGCTCTTTCATGTCTCAGCCTCATTTTTCTGCTTATGAAACCTCTTAGACAAACTTGACCTGGACTCCAGCCGTCAAACTGCATCTACAGCAACATGATTTATTAACAGAACAAGTAAACTTCATTGGATTCTTGTAGAAGGGAGAATATTTTACCTTCCAAATTGCCATTTCTTTCAAGCTTAAGGAGTGTTTCTCCACCTGTAGCACAATGTCATGATTGATGATTTTAAAAAATACTTCTGATGTTGGTGTATATTCCCACCTTCCTTTTCTGCTGACTTGGTAATCAGTCTGTGCATTGAGCTGAGTTGTCTCTTAGCAATTATCTCAAACCTGCCATTATGTCTCACACTTAGCGTAGCAAAGGATTTCCCAAGACAAGGGCAGCACTTTGAGCTCTGGCTAAATGCTTTTGCAGGTCTGAATGGACCAAGTGAGATTCTATGATTGTAGTCTTCTGATTGCTGAGGGTAGCATAGTGATGAATGTAGTTAAAACCATCTGGTGTATAGGCAAGACTTGTATTTGATTTTTAAGATAAAAAGAATCAGGTTTTTGTCCTCAAAATGATGTTATACAACACCCATTTGTTGTATAACATCAATAACACAAATAACTGCAGCAACCAAGACCAGCTGCTGGGCAATGGATGTTTTACCCGCTTCTAAAGGATCCTGCACTGTGGAAAATTGTCATATGATCTGCTCCTACAACTCTCTTCTAATTGCCATGTCAAAAAGGAATAGTTGGGTGACTTATTTTTCAAAGAACCAGGAAACATAGCACAGTGCTTTGTCTTTTGTAGTGTGTGTTCTGTTGTAGATGCCAAATGGGTCCTTGCAGGTGCCTTTAGGGAGCTTTGGTAAAGGCAACAAACCTGGTGATGTGAAGATAGCCAAAGCAATAGAACCTCTCTTGGGTCTGAAAATGTCCCTATGGTCAGACTGCAGAGAATACTGTAGTGAGCTCATATCTTCCTTGGTTTTTCATCCTTGGGGGTTTTTCGCAGAATTCTCTCTTTGGTTCTGGATATTCAAGCAGTTAAGCATTACTGTTGTGTTTTTCAGAGCGCACACTGATTCATGTCCTGGGAATAATGCTGCTGTGTAAATCGTGTCCTTCGATTGATTAGCAGTTTAAAGCTTTCTTTCCTTAGTTGCTAAAATTAGTAACGCCACAAAAGAGGCTCTGTCTGTAAGCTGTGATAATGTCTTTGAAATATAATATAAAGTTATTCACTTGGAGCGGAAGTTTCTGCAAGCTCCTCTGGTTTTGTTCAGGGTAGGTTCTCAAGCAGATTAGATTGTGTTAGTCTGTAATTAATGAACCTATGGTGCTTTCGGGCCTGTAGATGAAAAATAGTTTTAACAACTTCTCACTGTTGCATTTGTTCACAAGTAGAAAATCCAGCATCTTACAATTAGTCTGGCTGATTTCATTAACTCTAATCTTGATGTGGAACATTATGAACAAGAGCTCCAATCTAAGTGCTTTCAGAGTTCCCACTATAGAGATGATTAAGGAAACCGTCTCTGTTTTGTAATGACATTTAAAATGCGTTTTGGTTTGGTTATTTTGCAGGAATGTTTTTCATCCTTGGGGGTCTTCCAAAATTATGGGAAAATCTTCTACAATCTGCTGTTTGTCTCACTCTTTTCTCCTTTCTGTTCCCATAAATGAATACATGAAAAGTTAACATAATGGCAAATCCTCTCATACTCCAACCTGTCTGAAACTTGGCAAGAACATGAAAATGTTAAAAAGTAATCATAACAATTATGTCATGGCTGGTAGTAAGAAGAATGATTCGTACTTTACAATGCAATTCTCATTTTTAATCTGCTGCAGTACTCGGTCACATTTCATCTTCAGAGAATTGTTTCTTTCTGTAAGATCTAACATTATCTAGCGTGTTTAGGCCTGCCTTTGTAGCAGGAAATTCCTATTTCTCTAGAACACGATTCAGCTTTTTCAGACATTAACCATTTCTTTGAGTTTGACCATTCAGAGTACAAACAGGACTTTTCATTCCTGGTTAAGAAAGTAAAGATCCTGAGAAAGCAGTCTTGCATACCTTCAGCTGGTTGTTCTGGACCATCTTTCTTTCTGAGCCCAGAATAGGATTATAACAACCATTTTTCATCTTCTGAATGCATTTTCAGGCTAAATCCTATATCTTAATTCATAGTAACAGGCCCAGAATGAAGCAAAGAAGGGCAGCACAGACTTTTATGACCAGCTCTCCTGGGGTTGGTGAACATGTGACCCCTTTGCACAAGTGTTCCTGCTTCTTTGCTTTTCCTTGGCTTTAAAAGGGCTAATTGTCAGCAGATGATAGATTAAGCCTTGATTACTAAAGGATGCACAACTAAACAGGTACTCAAATATATTCCTACTCTTTGGTAGGTGTGTTAGAGCTGAGCATGGGAGACTGGATCATTTCCAGAAGTCCCTTCCAACTCTTACTGTTCTATGATCCTATGAGATGCAGATATGGGAATGCACATCATGAAGTTCATCATGGCACACTGCTTACTTATAGCCTTCAGTAGTGGGAAGTCATCCTCCATGTACCTCAGGAGGCAAAGGACGTGCTAAAGCACTCTACCAATTCATACATCTTAAGGTCAGTGTCTTCATGGTTTCTCATTATAGCTGAATATGTTGGTGACTGTATCTTCTACTTCTTTCCTTTAGAAATAATGATTTTTTTCATGTTGCTTATTTTACCTTCCTACCATAATTTATCAGGCACAGATAAACTAATATAGGGACCCAAGGTTTTGTTGATGGGAACATGCTGCTACTTCTTGCATCCTCCTGGGAGTGAAAGTGCTGGTCCTAGAGATGGAAAGATTTCATACTGCTGGGCAACTCACTTTAAAATTCCTAACAGAGTTACCTCTGAGCCCTCCATGGGTCTAATTCAAGACAAATTTCTTTTTCTCTTCTAACAGCTTTTGAAAATGGTGGGAGGAAACGGGTTTCTCTGGTACTTTTCATTGTATATCATATATCACTGAGCACTGGCCATGCTTTCCAGCTCTGTGTAAGCTGAAGTGTTTGAAGCTCTCAATGGCATAAACACTGAGTTTAGAAACACAAGGCATGCTGCTGCCCCATGCATATTTATGGACCTTCTCACCCTGTGAACTCCTGCCAGAGAACAAAGCAGCCACTCCAGCATTGTGGCAATAAACTGTGATATGGTTTATAGAACTAAGGGTGCTTTTTTACCAGTTCAAAGTCTCTATCAAACAGTTTAGTTTAAACTGAGAACAGGAAATGTTCTTTTCCTCTCTTTCAAAGTAGAGTGAGGTAATCTGGTCCAACCTGCTGCTCAAAATGGGGTCAGCGTGTGCTTTCTTCCCTTCATTACAGAACACACTTTAGTGAAGCACAGGTGGATCAGTCTTTAGTCTGCATACAACACTCATCAAACAGTTTGTACAAGATCAAATTAAGTTGTAAATTATGCTGGCATGGTATGAATTGGTCACTGTTGGCATCTCGCCTGTGATCATAAATCTGTGCTGACAACTCTCTCTGTACTCTGTATTCTGATCTTGTGGGACCAACAAGCAGCATATTTGCAGGACCTGTTCATTGTCTTCCTCCTGACTGCCCTCTCCTTCCTCTGTTTATAAAAAAAATAATAATAATCTGGACATAAAATTTTCCCTTGCACTTTTCATGTTTCTAACTGGAAAGCAAGGTGGAAGCTTCTAATGCAACCTATCAGGCACAGAGGGACAACTTCTCATCCAAAGGGATTACCTCTATGAGTCTAGCATTCTGAAAGTCATAAGGGGGAAGGAAAGCAATTTTTTTACACAACAGGTGATGCCCATCTCAGGGTTAACCTTGTCGACAGAAAGGGATGGTGCAACATTAAATGGAGATACAGACTGCAGTCTCTTAAAGTCTCTTTGCTCATTATCTTGCCTAGCTTAGGGTATGTGCACATTGAGAATCCACAGTGACCAATGCTAAAGGTCCTGACTGCAGCAAACTTCTTCCCTGTGCTTCAGATCACTTTTATTTATATTGCAGCGTAGCCTAAGATAAAGAGATCTCCAAGGACTGTGAATATGCTGCTGAGAGCAGAGAGCTGGTTTTGTATAGTTTTACTGTATTTAATTGGCTGGATTTCCACTGAGCAGTAGCTTTCTTCCTAAGATAAAGACTAAGATGAAAGGCAAGAGCAGCTCTTGCTCTGATATCTGAAAAGTTCCTAAAACATGGAGGAACACCCTCAATGCCAGAACACCACCACCTCCTTCCCTAGTTTCGTGTCTCCCATTTTGAATGAATAATGCTCTGCGCATTGCAGCTTTGCTTTGAAATTGTCCCAGCCTGTGCAGGGAGGTTGGACCAGAGGCTCCCCAACCTAAATGATTTTATTATTTAAAAAAAAAGTAGAAACAAAAAACCCTCCATCCAAAACCCTTAGTCTTAATCCTATTTAAGTGGAACACGGACACTTCCTTAACCTTCTTTATTCTTTACTGCAGAAAAATTAATGCTTAGACTAGAATTTTGAATATCAAGGGCCAAGGGACACAAGTTTTGAATCTACTAAGCGGCAGAAGTTGATTGCTTAAGGTCTTCTGAAGTCTGCCATTGTTATATCTTGTTCTAGACCAGACCCTGGGGAAAGCAGATAGTCCTCTGAAAATGTGTGATAGCTGTTGAGACAATGGGGATTGCAAAGGGTCAGGCAAGCACACAGCCAGCTTGCAGTGCAAGCCTGCTCTGTTTTCTTCTCCCTAACCCTTTTTGTGAGCTGAAATATGAGTGTCAGAGGAAGAAATAAATCTGTAGCTGTATCTTTGAGTGTGTGGGACCCGAATTACAAGCAGACTTCTGAGTACATTTCTCTAGAATGTACTACTAGTTGTTCTGACAGATGGAGAGTAGCTGGGGGATGTTCCAGTGGATATAATTAGACTTAATGGGCCCTGATGAAGACAAGGGAGAAGGGGAGAATACTGGGGAGAGCTTATCCTTTATTCAGTATTTTATAGCATTTTAGAGAAGTTGAAGGTTACACTGCTACTTGAAGAAACAGCAAAGCAGAGAGAAGGAGACAGAAGCAGCATGAGAGTGAATTTCTAAGGTAATATGCAAATTAGAAAGGTGGGTGCAAAGTACATGGGACATTCTGTCTGGGTGTTCAAAGTCATGCTGAGAGGCAGTTGAATCCAGTCCTCTCAACACCTCCAGAGTATCAGCTGGCTTACTCTTCCCAGATTACCTCAGCCTGCTTCTACATTGGCATCTTATCTGCAGTGAGTAATGATGTGGAATCAACAGCAGCGACAAGGAAACAGTGTTAAAAATTGCGATGATTCTTAGCCAGATTGCAACTTGAAGCATCTGAAAAGGAAAGTGTTCCTCAAGTTTTCCAGTGGCTGTTTTTACTACTGATTTGGCCTCCATGTCTTGACTTCTCAACAGGAAAAGTGGTCACTGTGTACCTACCCAATGTATGTTCATAGAATCATTAGCAATTTGAAGGGACCTCGAAAGATCTAGTCCAATCCCCCTGCCACAGCAGGATCACCCAGACCAAGTAGCACAGGAACACATCCAGGCGGGTCTGGAACGTCTCCAGAGAAGGAGACTCCACACCCCCTGGGCAGCCTGTTCCAATGCTGCTTTAGCCTCATTGTGAAGAAGTTCCTTCTGATATTTATCTTATGGTATTCCTAGAAAGTGTGGCTTCTCTTCTTTGATTTTATTTCTTGTAGAATTAATGCAAAAACGTTTATGGCAACAATATTTTCAACACAGAGAATTTTTCTTTTGCCTTTATCATGTTCTTTTACAGCTAATAGTTGCAGGAAGGAATCCAGTGTCTTTGATGTGGCTTAAAAAACATATTGCATTATGATAGTAAAGTGTTTCCAGTCATGAGCTGTGCTCTGCAAGAACTTCTGCTGACAGCTGTTTTTTGAGATCAGTGTTATTTGTAGGTGTTGGAGTAGAACATACTTTTAAAATTACACATGTAGGGTAAGCAGCAGAGGAAAAGAGAGAAAATGGGAGAAGCAGAAGTTAAATGTATCTTTAATGCCATAAATTACTTGTCAACTCCATTGCTAGAACCTAGTGCTGTCAAGGTAGAAGGCAAATGTGAGAATGCCACAGTACAGGTTTAGTAGCACTTAATATCTGCTTTATACAGTGTAACTGTGTGAGGTGAAGACAAATTCAGGCTGTGCCTCTGCATGTACAGAGTCCTTTCTTCTTACCTACCAAAGGCTGCCTGACCTGAAGAGTGAATAGCACAGTGCTTTGTGCTTCTAATTCTTTAGTTTTCCTCCACCATATATATTTTCTTCTGAAAGCCTATCTGAACTCCTTGTGATCTTCCTGCTGATGAATGATGACAGAACCATGTAAAATGTTGCCAAAAATTTTTAAGGCATGCTACATCACCTATCGCCTAGGGTTTATGTGCTCTCAAGTCATTGCCTTTATTTAATCTTAATGAGAAATCATAACTTTTTGAGAGCTATGAAGTGCTACCCACACGTTTTTCAATATCAAGGCTGTAGCGTGAGTCACTGTTTTGTTTCACACAGCCAGTGAAAGCTGTGTTCATGCAGCCTTAAAGCCAAGTAATGTGAGATGGTCCTTGAAGCTGCGTTGTGAGGTGCGTCACAGAAAGCCTTTGTAGAGCCACTGGGCAGCTGTCTTGGAGGGCTTTGGGGAGAGGAAGAAAAGCATCAGTATAAGGAGGGGGAGGGCTTTTTCAGCTGGTTCGGGCTGGTTTGGTTGAGTAACCAGAGATTAAATTCTGAAAAGGTTTTAGAAAACTGAAGTTGTGAGATGATGCTCTGCTTAAACTTGTTTTTCCTTGAAATTGTTTGTGTTGCACAACCTGTTTCAGGAAGCACTTGTCTTTCCTTTTCATCTCTGGTGCAGCTGAGAGTGATAGAGTGATGGATATGCCTGTGGAAGTGATGGATATGCCTGTGGAGGGAGGTATGCTACAAAGACATCTGGGAGGAAAGGGAAAGCAGGGATTACCTTCAGCTCCTTTTCATATAAGAGGAGTCAGTGCTGCTTGTAAGCAGGGAATTAGTGCTTGGGGCACAACAGTTGTGGAGGATCACAGCTTCCTCCTGAAGCAATTAATAATTCTCAGAAACATTTATTCCACTCTCACTAACTTCAGTTGCTGTGTCTGAGGTGGTGAGGTCTCACCTCACTGCTATAAGAAAGAGAGTTCCCAGGTATCATCCCAAACAGGGCACTAGTGACTGAAGTTAGTTGAGAAATCATTTTATAATGGCTAAAATCCCTAGCAATGTGTTATTTATAACCAAGTCTCTTCAAACCCCACAAATTGACATATTTGGCTGCCTCAAGGATGATTCTGCTGAAAACACAGATTGTGTGATACAAAGATTCGCCTCATCGAATTGATGAATATCAAGTGTAGGAAAATCTGCTTTGCTCAGAATTTGTAATAATTCAGCATATGTTATTTTGTCACAGACTTTCATTTGAAAAGAGGAAATTGCTCTTAAACTGTTAGCACAGAGGTCCCATACATATTATGGATACCTCTTTGAGAAAGGATTTATCTTCCTCTGTGAGTTTTTTAGTGATGTCAACACTTAGCTGTTTGGCTTGCCCTGTCCTCTTACCAAGGATTCAAGCAGGTTATAATTCAGTTATAGCTGAACTCTGTTATACTATTTTGCAGGCTTTTCCTTAGTGAACCAAAGGGTTGACGTTCAGCAAGTTTTATCCTAAACCCTTTTAAGACAAGCTGAATGTTGGCTACTGAGGGTAGATCTTATTGTTGTCAACAAGTACCTGAAAAGAGGTTGGAAAGAGTGGTTGGTTGGGCTGGTTGGTCTCTTCTCACAAGTAACAAGTGATAGGCCAAGAGGAAAAGGCCAGGGGAAGCTCAAGGTAGATATTAGGAAAAACTTCTTCATGGAAACAGGCTACCACAGAGGGGGTTGAGTCACCATCCCCAGATGTGTTTAAAAGTCGTGTAGATCAGGAGTTTAGAGACAGGGTTTAGCAGCTGGTTTAGGACACTTGGGTTAATGTTTGGACTTGATGATCTTGAAGGTCTTTTCAAACCTAAACAATTCTATGATTCTATACCCTCATACTTAGTCACCCATGGGTTTAAAGACCATGTATCCAATGAACATTAAAAAATCGTTGAGTTTCCTTTTCCTGACTAACTTAGCATAGATCAACTCTAAGAGTTTTTTCCTGTCTGCAAAGCTGTGCCATTTGTTTGCAGCATTTTTGCCAACTGAGTTCATAGCTGTTAGTTTGTTCCTCAGTGCATTTTGCTTTCTAGTGTCTTGGCCATCACAGACCTACTAATTACACTGGTCACTCTAACTGACCGAAGGGGCAGAGGCTGGTGGTGCAAATGGTTCACAGTTAGCACATTCACAGCTGAATTGTGCTGTTGCTGTGTGGTACACATCATCGTGCATATAGACTGGCAGAGTTTTTCAAAAAGGCACAAACAAAACAAGCCTGGGTTCACTGTCTTCTCTTTTTCAGATGTTTCTGCAAAGCCTTTATATAAACTTTCCTCCTCTTTTCTCACCCCTCAAATAATTCTGATTTTTTCCACTCTGCAAATATTCCTTGCCACCTTCACTTTCTTCCCCTCCCCAACTCCCAGTGCTGTGGATGAAGCTGAAATTATCTTTGCTATTTTTATTTGATAACTTGAGTCTGTGGTACATAGCATTTTATTTGACAAAACATCTCATTTGGGAGCAAGCATCTAGAAGGATAGTGGCAGGGATCTAAACATTTCTATTAATTGTTAAGATTTTTTCCCATTGCTTTCTCTCACACCCATGGTATCTATTGAGAAAGAACCCTCTGAAGTCTGAAACTCGGAAGTAATCCCTTAATAATTGTAGTGCTGGCTTCTTGTACCAGTTTCCAATGGAGGACAAAATAAAAATAGAAGTGAGCTCTCTATTGCAGGTCAAGGTAGCAGCCTCTCTAACTTTAGACCTCAGTTACTCACTTTATTTTCCCCTCCTAGTTAGATGTAGAAAGCTGTGAGTGCAGTTTGATTGTTCCTTTTTATAGTGCAGCTTTGCAGTTCAGGAGGTCCTGCATTGCCCCCTCCTTGCAGCTTGATCTTTGGGGTTGTGGAATGAAACTGGCAGCCCAGGAATAGGTTGCATGGATGCGATTGATCTTCTGTCCCCAGCTCAGGGTTGAGGAGTAAAAGAGGGAAGGATTGGAAAGTTATTTCACATCTCAAGAAATTGAGAACTGGGGTCCAAAAGCCCCTGTGTTATTTAGAAGCTTGTTTACAGATGCCAAGCCATTGGCAGTGGCTTTCATGGTAACATTATTTTCAGTTTCCAGACTATTCTGCAGCAAGTTGATCAAGTCATGGGGAAAGAAACGAGAGTAAAAAACCAACAAGCCTTTCTCCAGGCGTCACAGCAATCCACTTCCTGATTCACAGTGGCAAAACAGCCCTAATAAAGTATTGCTATGCAATTAGAGTCATGAGGATTAAACTGTTCTGCCCTCTGAGAAACACTGCATTTATCTCATTAAGGATCCCTACCACTTCACACAAGCAGAAGTCTGGGTTAGCTGAAGTAGCTCTGTCCCAGAGCCTCAGTTGTTCAGAATTTGCAAATGGCCCATCTTAAATGATAACTGATTTAGTGTGTCCTCATCAAGCTTTTCAAAAGAATAGAGCTCCTATCTAGATCTATAAATAAGGGCCATATTTTTAGATTCATTCAGTGTCTACCATGAAGAGCTAGCCATCTTATCTGGCAATTAGATGAATGCTAAACCCTAGAAGAAATTCATCCCCAGTTATGAATGCTAAATCTCTTAGATATAGTTAATCAATTTAGCAAAGCGTGATAAATAGTCAGTCAAATCTGCATGCATCTCACTTCAATATTGAGGTGACAGCGGGAAATCACTAATTGAGAGAAGACGTATGGCTGCATCTTCTTCACAAGCATCGTCTCCAACAGGTGCTGACAGTTGTTCATATGGAATTGTGCAGGAGACAGCAGAGGAACGGGCGCTAATTCGTGCCTTTTTGTAACCATTGAAGTGAGAGACTGAGGGAATTCAGAGGAATTGTGGAACCACTGAATCATTTAGGCTGGAAAAGACCTTTAATATCGTTGAGTCCAACCATTAACCCAACTGTCCCAAGCCCTATTCATAACTACATTTATTAATAGTTGCTCTTTCCAACCTTTGGACACAAAACAGGGCAGAGCATACAGTGAGATTAGTTTTGTATTTACAAAGAAGTTATATCCCTTCTTGCTTTGTATGTTGTGCAGGAATAAGTTGGGAAGGAGAGTAAGTCTTCCAGATGCTACAAGACAGAGATAAAGTATGGAGTATCACAAGGGTAAGGAAAGTGATGTGTTAAAACACATGGGCCTGAAAAACCCTCTTGATATCCTCACTAGGAGCTCATTAAGGCTGTGCTTCTCTGTGCAAGGGATGTGGCTATTTGAGCGGCAGACTTAACTGATCTGGGGCTTTGTTCTGGAAGCAGGCATTTTGTTTCCTAACAATCCATTACTCAGGGGGTGATTCACTTGTGGTAGAGTAAAGGTAGAGCTTTGTATCCTATAGCAAAACTTTGTTTTCAGTTTAATTTGTTAGTTTCAAAAAAGGAGACTGTGTGGTGCTTATGCACAAAATTTGGGTAGCTGTTAGGTCATCTTGAGAATAAATCTCATGTCTTAGTAGACCCAGACCTTCAACACTTTTCTCATTAGCACGCACAAAGTCACCGGTTTTCCACATTTCTGCAGGAAGACTCATGGCTTCCATTGCACAGACACAGTTTCTGTTACACACAGTAACAAGCTGCAACTTTGAGGAGTGACATTTGCTGTGAACAAGTAAGTTTGAAAGACAACTCAAGTCATTACATGAAGGGCTAGGTGGGATCTTAGGGAGCAAGACCATTCCCCCATTTGGGGAATCTACATTACACCAAAAATTACTATTTGGAGTGTTCTCATTGATTGCTGTGGCTTATTCCAGACTGATGGCATGAGCCTGAAATGATTTTGCTTTTCTGTTATTCTCCACCATTATCTAAGTAACCTCTGCATTTGGACTTGTATTTCAGTGTAACAGCTTAAGCATCTGATGCGTAGTAGAGGTTGAAATCCATAGACACATTTTAATATTAAAACCAGTCTCCAGAGACATTTTTCCCTCTTTTCTTTAGTTTCTCGCCACCAACCTCCCCCTCCTTTTTTTTTCTTTAATTTCTTGCATTTATTGAAAAACTGGTTGAGCCAATTTCTCTGGCATGACCCAAATCTCCTCTGTCAACAAATATGAAAGCAACAGAGGAATTGCTGACAGCTCTGTGATTCTGTACTTGGCTGCAGACTGACCCTGCCACAGAATAGGCCGACTTGAAGACTTCTCTAAAACTGTTTGTCCAAAATTTGCATTGAAAACGTTTGATGGGGACAGGTACGCTCTTTCCAGCTCACCCATCTGTTCATGCTCGACATTTTCCAAGTCCAGGTATATACAAAAAATTGATCTCAAAGGATCTGAATAGTCAAACCTGTAAATCCTGGGAATAGCAGGATGGTACTGCCTTGTTGAGTTGCTCATTTATAAATCATTTACTTAGCTTTCTAAAAAAATTTCTTTTAACATTTTTGGCCATGTTTCGGGGATGTTTTTCAGCATAACTTTAAGGTTCACTTAAATGACTGGCTGAAATTGCCAGGTTTGGGTCATGTCTCGGATTAGTACTGAAAAGAAATTACATGTCTTAATTTATTCAATGATACTAATTAAAATAAATCTTCTTGCAGTTGCTAGAATCCTTGCACTTAACCTTTTGCCACTACACTTAGCCATTTCTGCTGGCTTTAAGTAGCTTATTTGCTGAGACACCACATGCTTTGCATCCTAGAATTTCATGAATTGAGGCTATTAGAAAGGACAGTCCCATAGCTGATGGCATCATCTAGAAATGAGACTCAAACTCTACTTATAGGAACTTTTCATTTTCTCACTCTCAGGATAAAAAAAAACCCAAACAAACCAAACCAAAAAGTTACAAAAATAGTGAGGTATTTAATTGCCTGATTCTTTCCTTCATTTGAGGTAGTTCTTTGGAAGCTATTAAAGAGTAATTGTAAAGTAGTATTATTTACATCCTTAGGCTGGTTTCATACGGATTATTTGTATTATAGCTGTGCTCATGTCTGGCTTATATTACCTTTAATAAAGGGACCCAGGTCCTCATGATGCTGAAATGGAAACCCACCTATTATACTTAATATACATATTTTATAGTCATTATGTTACATAATGAAATCACACAGTGTGCAAGACCACATGCAGGGAAACTGTTTCTCAGGAGGGCTGTTGCAAAAGAGCTTTGGTTTAATGCACTCTACAGAGGAGACACGATACTGTATACTAGAAACTCTCAGTTCTGTGTTTTACTTACAGTCCCCTACCAATTCTAGCTTTAGCTCCTTCCCTTAAATGCCCTATTTTAATTAGATGGTACTTTTGGTAATTAGTTTTCTTAATGCAATATAGTCAGTTGTCTCTGAAATGTTATTTTGATTCCCAGGGACACGTTGTGTCAAAATCTGATGAGTGCCGTAAGCTTATACTTGTAACAGACAATTTATAGGCAAACTCACTCCTCTCTACATGCACAGTGAAGAAAGGAAGGGCTAGAACAAGCTTTTTGACACCCCCAGCAGGAAACCCAACTTATTTTTCTTCCATTGCAAGGTCAATGTCTTGCAGTACTATGAACCACAGACCTTTACCCACAGCCACAGAGCATAAGTGTTTTCCTCTTCTATCTTTCCTTTATTGTGGTGCTCAGGAGTGTGAATGTACCAGCCTTGTGCACTGGCCACCAAATAGCACCAATGGCCTAGGAAAGGACAATAATTTTTTGTTAGGGCTTTTTTTCCCAACCCTGAAAAGATGTACCTTTGGCTTTTGACTACATTCGGGGGTTTCATTTCTTTATTTTGCTGAACTACTTATAAAAGCCAAGGGGTGGGGTGTGTTTAGGATATTTAGTTTGGTGGTTCTTTCAGTGGCATTATCCAAACTGATAGTATCATGTGTATTTTGCTGTGAATAATGGAAACAATTTTTGTGAAGAAGCCAGGTGTTTAGGTTTTTTATGAGTTTCTTTGTGCACTAGGCAATTCCCTGTGCCCAGTGAAAGGCTGGAAAAATCTATTACCCAGATGAGAATTGAAGTGCTAAGCCCATCCCTTGAATATATTAAATTACTTTGTTAAATTATTTTGGTTGCAGCTTATTTTATTATACTTCTTGAGCATTTATCTAACTTGAAAGTGCTACACAAAGGTTAATAAGACATTTCTAGACATGATTTCTAATGACAGTGAAATAAAACCCCAAAGGATTTCTGTCTCATAGAAGTCCCAAGGATATTTTGCAAAAGTGGAAAAACTGCAATAGCTGTGAAATTAAAATTCTCAAAACTCATCCAATTTAGAGACGTTTCAACGGTTCCAATTAAAATTCTCAAAGGTTGATTCCTTTGAAGTTACACAACACTTTGAGGTAATGTTACATTTTCTCATGAGCATGCAGTTAAACAACAAGAAATGCAGCACCTTCTGGACCTCCATCCCGATGGAGGGTCTATCGCATTGGACGTTTCACCTATAATACTCCCGTCCCTTGGGTATCATGAATCACTGGTAGGTGGTTGATTGTGGGAGCCTCATTCTGCAATTTGGGTTAATGCCAATATCATTTTATAATGAAATGTATAAAAAAGTATAATTTCAGTAGAAAGCCCTATAAAACTGATAAGCAGCTAATGATTTTTGGATGAAGTGGGCAAACTGAAATATTCCAGGTCGAACAGGCACAAACCACAATATTTCTTTTTCTTTATGTAAAATCTGTTTTTTCTTATTGAAAAACTTGTTTGATTTCCACCCTTTCAACAGTTCTAATGAAATAATCTAAATATAAAATATTTACATAAAATATTGACCGACGTTTTCAGTGTTTGTGGAGCCTTTGCCAGATCCATTGTAAGTTCAGGGATAGTGCTACAACTTGTAATACCCCTAAAATGGGAATCAACTAAGATGAACTCATTACAACACTGTTTATGGCAGGCAGAAAAGAACAAACCACAAGTATGTCAGCCAAAATGCTTGGGTTTGCTCATATTTTTTTTGATGTTGGGTTAGGGAAAAAGAGAACAAAGGAAAGACCAGCCATGTTCTCACTTGTGGACAAAATCTAGTACTGTGCCTCAAAACCAAAAAAAACAAAGCAGCCCATTTTCTGAGGAGACAAGGAGACCTCAGTATTCAAAAGAGCCCATGGAAAAAGAACATTAGAGCAATTTCTCATGTAGCTGTGGCTCAGCTATTTCAAGGCAGGACTTGTGGTGAATGTGATATGGAAAAGGAAGGGTTAGTGTTTAGTCTGTGGTGTGGATTCTTGACTAATGAGGGATTTCTCCAACAACAGTCCTCAAGTCTCTTTGCCTTTTCTCCTAAGGGAGTTTTGAAGGCAGCCTTCCTCATGTTCATGACATGCAAAACCATCATTCAAGGCTGAAAATACAATCCATGTGAGTATTTTAAGTGGATGTTGTTTTCATTGTGTGTTTTCATGGATGTTTCATTCATTGACTCTTGTTTAGGGACATTTTCTCTTCCAGTTTTCAAAGGCTGGGTATCTTTGAATAGGACATTGAGCCTCTGAAGCCATTGAGAGGATTAGTCTAATTTACTGGTTCAAGTAGCAATGCAGTTATTGAGCACAATTTTACTGCATTTAAAGACCATAGAATGATTAAGATTGGAAGAGACCTTCAAGATCAAAGTTAACCTAAGTTCTGAGAGGAAGACTTTGATGTGAATTCATTCATCCCTCTACCATCACTGTGATCTATTTAATTACAGCCACAGTATGTTTTATAAATATTTGTTTACAGCTTCCTGCATGAAAGCACAGGGAAAAGATGGAAAGAAATTGGTATAATTACAGTTTAATGATCTGCATTTTAATCGAGACCTCACCAAATAATTTTGTAGGAAGTCAGGAAGGCTCCAGTAATGCAGATACATGGGTAAGCACATGGGGTTTGAACTCTGTGTTATATTAGCACTGGTAAGGGCCTGAAGTTGGGGGCATTCAAATATTATTAGATATTAGGATTTTTTTTAATCACTTATTCTTACAAGAAAGCAGCTGTGTTGCTGCTATGGTCTGAGGATTTCTCTCCCTAATTGTTCTTCTCTGAAGACAAAACTACAGTTTCTTTGCTTTGCACTTGCTTAGTCTCCTCCAGTTTCTCTGTTGTTTTCCCAGCTAATGTTTACTTGACAGATATTGTCACCAATAGTGAGTTAAGAATGAGGGAGTAGAGGAAGTTGCCAGAACTTCTCCTAACATATCTTTTTCCATAATTGATGATGCTGTGACAGTTGTCACATTGTCTAAGCAAAAAGGAATTGAACGAAGATCTCTAATGAACTATTTCATCCTTATTTGGAGCTGCAACAGACTCTTCTCCCCTGTTGTTTTGGCCCAAAGGACACACAGTCAGTAATGCTCAAAGTAATGATCTCCCCATGAAATAACATTGGAGACTAATTTTTATGAGGATTTTGCTGCATTTCCTTAGGGTAACAAAGTGTTGACCACAACGTCTGGCTACCCATCTCTTCCCCTACGGTTAGCCCTGATAACTTTGTGACTTATAGCAAATCTGACCAGAAACAGAGAACTTTTAGGGAAAACAACCTGGGTGAGAGAGGAAGACCCAAGCTGGCATCACTCTGAGGGAGGTGGTCACGTTGCTTGGGGTGAGCCACAGGTTCTCGCAATTTAGGTGCAGACCTGATGGAAATCAAGGCTTGTTAGGAGAGGTATTGACAAAGCAATTATCAGTCTGTCTTGCTGCTTTTACTGGACCTTTTTTGTGTGTATGTCCGTATTTCAGATCAGCACTGAGAAAAATGCCAACTGAATGCAGCTCATGGTTTTCAAAGTGCTCGTGGGTAATCATTCTTTTTTCCCCTACTGATATGGTCACAGGACCAAGGTTATCAATATAAACATCTTTATTTTATGTGTGACTTCTCTGGGCTGCCTGCTGCTAAAACCCTGCTCAACCATTACTAAAAACACGTGTTTTGTGATTTCTCAATTAGTGCAGGTGCTGGGATTGCTTCTTTTTAGTATAACAGTAAATCAGAACCTTCTCAGCAAGCAAACCAAATAAAACCTCAGCTCTTCCCACCCACAAGGACAAAGCCATTTGAACATGCCCTCTAGATATTGTCTTCTTGCTGATGTGCAGAGGGATTCCCATCCTTTTGGACTGAAAAGATCACAGCTAAGCACAGGACCCCCGGGAATGGGTTGAAAATTGTGTTTAATTGTGGTTCTTGCAGAGATAATGCTGTAATAATATATTTTTTTCTGTACCTCTTCTAGTTTTTCTCAGAAACCTTTTCTTTTTTGTATCTCACCTTCATTGCCCAGCCTTGCCTTTGCACCTTTGAGTTCTCCATTTAGAGAGGCAATCAGAGTCTGTGGAGGCATAAATAGGAAATTTAAAGTATTTTCACTTCTGGGCATTGAGATTTGCAGAATGTGATTATTCTCTGCCATGCCTCTCCCAAGTCATAGAAGATTAGCTGAGTACAGACTTGAGTAGCTAGAATGTACCATTCCCGTTAAGTATTGTGCTTGGGAGAACTACCCATGTCATATAAAACTACACAATGAGCAGAAAGCTTATGCTTGTTTCTCTGCAGGTACTTTTCCAGCCATGTGCATGTGTAAAAAAATAGGTTATACCTAAATTATGCATAAAAGTCATCCATAAACAGCCTTCTCATTTGGGTAAGAAAGATCCCTCATGCCGTGCATGCATCCATCTCCTTTGCATATTGCTTTTGCAGTCGGTGTCTTGGATATTATCCTCCACTTGGTTGTACTGGGTATCTTTCAGGTTAAATATCTTTTTACTTTCTCTGTGCTTTACCTTTTTTACAGAGTAAACTTTTTCTCCTAGGCACAATGTACTGTTGTCTCTAGGTAAATCGTAGCTGAGAGTCTGGCTTTTACTTCTTGTATTACTCCTTGTTTCCTGTTTTCAGGCCCAGGGCAGTGGTGGACTGACAAAAAACCAAGTAGATGTGGTGCTGAGGGACATGGTTTAGTGGTATCCTGGCACTGAATCTTAAAGTTTTTCAAACCTAAATGATTCTGTGGTGGTATGCTAATGTTCTCTATGCTTTGTCGCATGCTAAGAACCCAGCGTGACGACAAAAAATTCAATCAGAACCAGCAAGTGGTTCTTAAAACCAGGAAAATCAATTTCATAACTAATTTTCTGTACTCTCGTTTAACCTTATCTGGTACTCTACTGGATTTTGATCAAAGCTATAAGCAAGCCTGTGAGAACCTCAGGAAATAATTGATAGCAAGCAACGCTACATTCTCTTCCACAATGAAAATATCTCGGCGCTGCAAAACAGCACTGCTTACTATTGGTATTCTGTGAGGGCTGATAAAAAACCTACTGGCCACAATGGACAAACGTGAATGAAGTAGAGAGAACGCTGTAGTGTCCAAAAGGTAAAACATATCAAATTTTAAGCATAACAAGTTGAACTGTTTCCCTCTACTCAAATCAGCAGCAGAGTTTCCAATGGGATCATGGGCAAAGCAGCCAAATTGCTTAATGCAAACCACAATTCCTGAGAAAAAAGAGACCTCAGACTATGACACCATCCCGTGACAAAGTACAAGGGGAAACTAAGCCTTTAGTTCTTGTTTGTATAATTTCAGAGTTGTGAAATCCTCAGAGGATGAAAGAACAGGTCGGAGTGTGAACGCATGTGATATTTTCTGAGTGAAGAACATTAGTTTTCTGATCCTAAGTATAGAGGGTTGGAGGGACAGCACAACCGTGACAAACTCCGATGCTCAGTGTGGGAGGATAATAATTGTCACAAGTATAAAATTGCTGTTTATGTAATGTTGGAAGAGCCCTGACCCATGTAAGAAAGAAACAAAGGAGACAGCTTTTCCAGAAAGGTTTAACGTAAGCAGAAAGATGCATCCTGCCTTGTGAAGAATGGATTTCCTACATAGAAGGCAGATATGTATAGAAGAGATGATGAGAATACGCAACTTGTTTTGAGGACTTGGGATTCAAAGGATCCGCTGCAGAAAAGGAACGTGATAAAACACCATTCTGCACCAAGATTGTTTTAATGCAGGAAACTAGGTTGCATTGCAGAGCCACTTAGACTTTCACTCTGACATTTCCCCTTGACATGCATTTGCAGATGTCAGGAAATGGAGGGAAAATTCATCTGATTCCTTTTCTTCACTTCTTCAGAGCATGAATTAGTCAACATGAAGTTGTCTTCTTTTCTGCTGCTTCTGCCAGTCTCCTTCAATGTTATTAGTTTGATCCAAACATTATAGTAAAACTTGAGTAGGCTGCTTGAGAGAAGATTGCAGGGAGGCATTGGTGTTCTGCTTGCAAGGAATGAGCAGCTGCCAGTAAGGAGAGGTAGATATCCTGGGACTTGGCACAACCTCTTACCCGAGTTAAAACATACAGATGACCATAAAATCAGAAGTGATGAAGTGTGAGAAACTCCCTTTCAGTCTAGGGGAGGAAGGAGGTTATTTCACACTCTCAGGGTCTCTGTTCTGTGCCACCAGCAGCTATCTCTCTTTTATTGACCACATGCTCCTACATCTATTGCTGTCCCCATTAATTTGATCATACTGTGTGGAATCAGCTGAGAAACATTTGTTCCACTCACAAAATGCAGAAATTGACTGCCTGGGGCTGAGAGGGGTGATATTGTGTTGAATAGAATCGTTTACATTGGACAAAACCTTCAAGATCATCAAGTCCAACCATTAGCCCAGCTCTGCCATGGTCCTAAGCTCCAGATCTACACAACTTTTAAACATGTCCAGGGATGGTGGTTCAACCTGCATTGACCTGTTACATTCAGAGAGGGTTGATGCATCATGCACCTTTGAAATCAAAGGTTTTTTCCCTTTTCTATTACTAAGTTGTTTTTTTTTCTGTTTCAAATCCATCATCATGGATTGCTAGTGGAACGGGGGTAATTTGCTAGTTAGGGAACAGTTCAAATTATTTACCTGAGGAAAACTAATTTAAAAATCTTTCCAAACCAGAAGGATGTGTCTGTGCTCTAGCCCTCATTTTTCTCCCCCTTTTTAAACCAAAACTATAGTCATAACAAAAATAATGATGAAAATATAAAGGGGAAATGTTGAGATGGTGACCAACATAATTTCATGCCCCTAATGAGTCACAGCACTGCTTTGCTTACTATCTTTTCCAGTTTCTTATTAGTGGATGTATGCACAGGAATATTTCCTCACGACAGAGCTGTAGGTTCAGCTGCTTAAGATCCCACACCTCCTCTGGCCTTGTGTAACTGACTCCTCAGGATGCATTTGTAGTGCTTGGAGGTTTTGGCCATCTCCAAAAATATAATTCCTTGTGAATGCCCCAGAGTTTTAAAATGAATCACTTCAGGCTCTGAATCACGGAGATGTTGCTACTAGGGGAAAATAATAGCCCCCATCAGTCACAGTTAAATTTGTATCTACAGAGCTGTAAAGCCAGGGCTCATAGAAAATGGTTTGTAATGTGGCCAAATACTGCAAGTCCAAGGTAGAGAGCAGAGACAGCAGCTGCAGTTTCTTGTCAAGCTGAAGATGTGTCCTGTGCTATTCTAAGGAGATGCAAATCTTCATCTTCCTTTCCCACCTGTTCACCTGGGCAAAGATGGGACAAACACCTCTACTGGGAAGCATTCACATCTTCCAGAACTTCCCAAGCAGACTCAATTAGTAGCAATGAATGGGTATTGCAGGCACAGCCTAACATAGCATCACCTGCCAGCATTGCCTGGCATGGCTGCAGCATGTAATTTGCCCTAATTAAGGCAAATGAGAAGATACACCTCCAAGCGGAGATTGTTTTGCCCTAGATCTGTAAGTTGGTAACATCAGCCACAATGTAGTTGTGTCAGTTCTAATGAGATTGTTGACATCTTCAAATGGACAAATACAATAAAATAGATCTCTTGGCTGCAGAAATTGCTGTGATTTATGCCAAAGAAGCTCAATAGCCCACACAGCCATGGCAGACTATTTGAATTTCTACTGTTCTTCAGCTTTGTCTGAAGCTTTACCTGCAGGTAAAGGCAGGGCAATATCGTTCTTATTGTACTTGCCTCAGAGCGCAGGGGTTTGTAGAGCTTTGTATCCCCTTTCTTTAAACCACCAAAAATATATTTACACATTAGCCATCCATTTGATCTTCCGGGTGCTTTTTTATCTCCTTCCAGCCATAGTGGGACCATCTGCCCTGTTCCTGACTCTGTCATTAACCAGCTCCATTTGTTGCAAACAGGTTGCTTTGAGGTCTTTTCCAGCACTGTAATTCTCTAAAGGTAGGGGTTTAGTTTTATTTTGTTCTATTCTGGCATTCTGTAGACCTTCTTAAAAGCTTGCCAGATGTGCCCCTGAATAGCAACCAGTTGTTGAAGTGCACAGAATGTTAAGTGTGGGCATTTGTAAACAGATTTTATAAATATGATTGTGTGTGGAGAAATGTGTGTGGGGGGGTTCTTCCATAATGACACTTTTTTCATACATGGGATGATATTCCATTTAGAAGACCTGAGGGCCCAGTGCTTTAGTGCCTCTTAGTGGGTGCTGGTAAGCTCTTGGCGATGTGCAATCAGAAAAGAGCAAAGGTTTTAATTCACTTGACATAAATGCACAGATACAGAAGTACTTGTGGTTGAGTTGGATGCACAACGATCGAATGCCATAGCTGATAGCTGCTTTTAAGTAAACATTAAGAAATCTTGAAAGCAGCCTGTGAAAAAGGAAGGGTTAGGATGGCAGGAACCGGCTTTGACAAACTTGTGTGCAGTGTTAGAGCTAGGCAAAAATGCTCAGGCACATTGTTTACTAACTGAAAAAATCAATTTCTGAAGTTCAGGAGAAAACTTCCTTTGAAAAAATCGAGGACCTTATCATAACATTCCTTTTTGTATTTCTTGCAGCTTTTTCAAAGCAAAAAACTTTCTTTACAAATCAACATTTGAGGTGATGCTAAGCAAAATTAAACTTTAGGAAAGAGGTAACTGATGCCAGAAGAGAAATGCAGCATTACATTCTGAAGAGAACATGTTTTTTTGCTATTCTTAATGTAGTGAGAGGTTGGAAGAGGAAACATTACAGTTCAGAGCACTTCATCCAAATGAGGTTTTGTTTGTTGCTGGCTGGTTTGTGGATTCAGTCACTAATCCCAAATAATCAATTCTTTCTGTGCTTCCATCTCTCCAAGAGCTGTGCTGAAAAATAGCTTAAAAGTTTTGAGAGGTTGGTTAATTGCTCCTACAGCTACAGACTTTTGCCTTCACACAGAACTCAGTACAACAGCAGAGAGAAAGCTGACTGTCTTGCTTTTCTGTCTGAGATTGGAAGGATGCGTCTAAGAAGCTCGGGAGGTGACCTATTTTACTAGGCACAGAGAAACTGGCAAAAAAACCCCCCACAAAGCTGCAAGACCTTCTGACTAATATTCAACCAGCTTTATCCTGCTGTAACTCTTTCCTAGCTTTCCCATCTTTTGCGGTTCTCCCGATCTTTGATGAACTTATTTATGCAAAAACAACCTACTCCCCCCCACCCCTCCCAAAAACAATGATCTGCAGAGAAGAATATAAATTATTAGTCGGGTTTTGCCTGAGTTCAAATGAATTATTCAATGTGTTTTATCACCTTCCTCATGAAAAGAACTGCCACTTTAGAAAAGAGTTCTCAATTCTGGAGGGAAATAAAATTTGCTATAATAGCCAGCCCGTATTTTTAATCTTCTTGGTGTGTTTTTGTCTCAGCAAATACACTCTTTTGGCTATGAAACAGTGAGTGAGGAATAAAAATCAGAAGCGGGAATTCATCATCCCCACTCTTTTTCAATCTAGTTAGAAATTAGCTGTCAGCTTAAAAAAACCAACCCACCTCAACACGGATTCATGCTAGCACAAAATAATCCAAAACAACTAGGAGAGCTTATGTGGGACCTTGCTGTTTATCCTTCTGGCTGTGAATCTGTGGCAGTGAAAAGCATTTTGACATTTCGTGCCTACCTAGTCCTGCAAAGGCATTCCTGGCAGCAAATTCAAGTGCAAACTCCTCAACCGCTTGCCTGCTGTGAGATTCTGAGAACTGTCATGTAAACACATCACCTGGGACGCAGGGAGTACACCAGGGATATCTTAAGTGCTCCTTGTGCCCATTGTGCTGGCAGTAGGAGCCGGTTTGAACAGCATGTCTGACTCTTCCTCAGAGATGTCACTACTTGTTCCTCATAGAGCTGTGCACCCCTGGAGCACTGTTGATCATGGCCTATGAGAAGTTTGGACCTTACCTACCTCTGCCTGTGGCAAAGCCAGGCTTTCAGCTTGTGTCATGCCTTTTGCAGATGCCTTTCTCCCAACCCTCAACATGAAGAAACGTGTCCCATCCACACATATCTCCTGAGGTAGCTTTGCAGCTACCACCCATGGGTGATGGACTCTGCCCTCAGTTCTTATAGCAGGTATGAACAGCTGGTTTTCAGGAAGCTTTCTGTAGAAGCATCCTCACAGAATCACTGCATAAAATCTACTACTCAGGAGACATTTGCAGGGCAGTGAGAGCAGAACAGCAGTCAAGTAGTTCAAAATAGAGTCAAAGCTGTAGCAAAACTGAACACCTTCTTTGCCTCGGTCTGTACTTCTGGGAGCTGTCCTGATATCAACCCCAGACTGCTGCGGCTCCAGAAGTTGAGGCAAGAGAGGAGCCTGCCTTGGTTGATGATGACTAGGTTAGGGATGAGTTTAGCAAACCAGAGGTACATAAATCCATGGGGCCTGATGGGATGCACCTACATGTGCTAAGGGAGATGGCAAGTCATTGCTAAGCCACTCTCCATCATCTTTTCTAAGTCATGGGGATCAGGAGAAATGCCTACAGACTGCAGGTAAGTCAATGTCTCTCCAATCTGCAAGAAGGGTAAGAAGGAGGACCCAGGTACTATAAACAGGTCAGCCTCACCTCCATCCCAGGAAAGGGGATGGAACAATTTATCCTGGACGCTGTCTCTAGGCACATCAGGGACAAAAGGGTCATTAGGGACAGTCAGTATGGCTTCACCAAGGGAAAGTCTTGCTTGATCAACATGATGGCATTTTAGGAGTGTATAACCAGGTGGATAGATGATGGCAGAGCTGTGGATGTGGTCTATCTTGACTTCAGGAAGGCATTTGACACAGTCTCACATAGCATCCTCGCAGCCAAACTGAGGCAGTGTGGGCTGAATGATTGAGTAGTGAGGTGGATTGTGAACTGGCTGTAGGACAGAAGCCAGAGA